>CM042845.1:527500-698011 GCA_023653725.1 Bungarus multicinctus
GCAAGGCCACAACCAGGGAAGGCAGAAGCCAGCGGGCCTCAGGTGGAGCCTGTCCTTCTTCGCCTCAGGGCCTCGGCCACGCCGGGGCGCCCCCCCTCCTGGGCAACCAAGGAAGCGAGCAAGCTCAAGAGCATTTCCCCCTCCCGCCTCGGGCAGGCATCTCCAAGCTTGGCAACTTCGAGACTTTGTGGACTAGAAAACGCCCCAGAATTCTGGGAGTCCACCAGCTTCAAAGTTGCCAAGTTTGGGGACCCCCACCCCTGTGCTAGGGGGAAATCCCACCTCTTGGCTCCTGAGATGTGGTGGGAGACTGGGCAGATGGTCCAGGGGAACAAGGACCCTCTCAGCAGCCCTACAGTGGATTAGACAGCGCTGGGGAGAGGGGATTTCAGGGGTCTTTTAAGGAGGTGGGGCTGCATCCCAGGAAACCCTCTGCTGGAGGTGGAGGTGGAGGGGGGGGGGGCTACCCTCCCTGTTCTCACCTGGATCCCATTGGGGTAGATCTCTCCCTCCAGGGAGTCCACCAGCTCCTCTTCGTCCAGAGTGGCCCGCTTGTAGGTGGACATCTGAAAAGCGAAGGGCAGAAAGAGGCTCTCAGCACACCTGCGCTTTGGCCTCACCTGGCCCAACACCGCAAGCACACCTGGAGGTGGCTACTCAGACCACAAAGCAGCCAGCCTTCCCATAAAGGTGGCGGTTAGGTGTGTGTGTGTGGATCCCAGTGTGCAATTCCTCCTAGCTTCAGTCTCCCACCACCCTACACTCACCCGCTTCCCCCCCCCACCCACGGTTCCCTCCTTCCTCCTCCTCCTCTGGCTGGAGAGGGATCGCCTTGGGGCAAGGGCGGGCGGGCAAGAGAGCTTCAAAACAGGAAGGCAGGCGGATGCCGGGGGTTTTGTGCATGTGTGTGTGTGTAGCCGCATTCCTCTCTTGGAGAGGCGCTTCCTGGAAAAAGCCCGGCCCCACAACTCCTGCCCCTCCTTCCCTGCCCTCCCTCCCGGAGATTCCCGTTGTCTGGAGATGGAGCCCCCCCCCCCCCCGCCGGTGCCAATCCGGCAGGTTGCCCGTGGCTGCCCAAGGCTTCAGAAGAACCGGGGGAGATTATCTGCCATGACCCCTTCTGTCCGTCCCCCCCCCCCCCCCCAGTCCTCCAGGGCTGCCCAGCCTTGAGCCGGCACTGCCCCACTGCTCCTTTCCAGCTCCGGAGAGACTCAGAATTTCCCTGAGCCCCTGGTGGGCTTATCTGTCCCATTCTGGCTTCCTGTTCCAGCGCTAGCGGCGCCTGGGCTGGTCCGCCGTCGCCTAGTGTGCTTCTCCCCTTGAACCCCCCAGCCCAGCTGCAAGTGCCAGTCTGGACCCTCCCCAGACACGTGTTCTTTGGAGGCTGCCAGCCAAGGGAGCCTGCAACATCAATAAGCAGTTCCCGAAGCCCCGTTGGGTTTTCTAAAGCAGACCAGACAGAGTGTTTGGTGAAGCCTCCATGCTTAGGGGCAGTGTACCTTTCAGGGCCCAGAGAGGCTGCTGACCCAGGAACCTGGAAGGAAGCAAACCAGGCCATTTCCCCCCCCCCCTCTCTTGATCTGCTCTTGAACCAAATCTCAGCAGGCTCAGGGCGAGGCATAAACCAGCTTGGGGGAATCTCAGGCTGAAATTCTCCCGGGGAAAGGCTGGCTAGAGACGGTCCTTCAGGCTGAGGCTTCCTTCCCAGGTGAGTAAGACTTGCTGCAAGCCCTCAGGGGGTCCCTCCTCAGCCTTCCCAGCGGCATCAGCATGCGGAGGGGGGGGGGTTCTTGTTTGGCTTTTGTTGGGTTGCAAAACAGGCCCCTCCCTGCCCGCTGGCCACCCTCTTCCCAGGAAGAGCCCACCAAACCACAACTTTACCGAGAAGCCTTCCTAGCCCGCTGCCTTCCCACTTTTCTTCGGCGGGGCTGGCCGCTTCCCAGCAGCAGCAGCAGCAGCAGCCGCCGCCTCTGTCCGAGCCTCTTCTTGCAAAAGGCAAGGGACGGCCTTCTCTACCCAACCGCCCCACCTGCTCGGCTGCAGCCAGCGGGAGGGGAAAAAAACGAAGCTTGGTCAGCCAAGCGGCAAATTCGCCCTGACAGAATCAAGGCGGAAGGAAGGAGGGAATCCGAGAGCAAAAGGGGGGGGTGGGAATATGGGAGAAAAGTCTTGGCCAAGAGAGATGCTCGCCTCCTGCCTGCATCTCTGGCCACAAGACTTCCAGGGTTGGCCAGGCCAAGCAAGGCTCCCTTCAATTCAAGGGGTGGGTGGGTGGGTGTGCTTTGTGCCCAAGGAGGAGTGCCCAAGGAGGAGGAGGAGGAGGAGGAGGAGGAGAAGCCTCCTTGCCCCCTGACCTTATTCGGGCAGACGCACACACAAGGCGTTGCTGGTTGCCCCAGCAGCTGGTGGATCTTCTTACAGGGTAAACAAGCAAGGAATGTTGCCCAGGCTAGAAGAGCAGCTGGTGCACCTGACTGCAGCCCAAGCAACGTCAAGAAAGGGCTCCCCCCGTGGAGCACCCAGCCTTCCCATCGCAACACACACACACACACAGAATAACAGACTGAAAGGGACCTTGTAGGTCATCTAGTCCAACCCCCTGCTCAAGCAGGAGGTCCTGTACCATTACACCACAGAGAGAGAGAGAGAGAGAAGAGAGAGAGACAATAACAGAACTGAAAGGGACCTTGTAGGTCATCTAGTCCAACCCTCTGCTCAAGCAGGAGGTCCTGTACCATTACACCACAGAGAGAGAGAGAGAGAGAAGAGAGAGAGACAATAACAGAACTGAAAGGGACCTTGTAGGTCATCTAGTCCAACCCTCTGCTCAAGCAGGAGGCCCTGTACCATTACACCACAGAGAGAGAGAGAGAGAGAGAAGAGAGAGAGACAATAACAGAACTGAAAGGGACCTTGTAGGTCATCTAGTCCAACCCCCTGCTCAAGCAGGAGGTCCTGTACCATTACACCACAGAGAGAGAGAGAGAGAGAAGAGAGAGAGACAATAACAGAACTGAAAGGGACCTTGTAGGTCATCTAGTCCAACCCTCTGCTCAAGCAGGAGGCCCTGTACCATTACACCACAGAGAGAGAGAGAGAGAGAAGAGAGAGAGACAATAACAGAACTGAAAGGGACCTTGTAGGTCATCTAGTCCAACCCCATGCTCAAGCAGGAGGTCCTGTACCATTACACCACAGAGAGAGAGAGAGAAGAGAGAGAGACAATAACAGAACTGAAAGGGACCTTGTAGGTCATCTAGTCCAACCCCCTGCTCAAGCAGGAGGCCCTGTACCATTACACCACAGAGAGAGAGAGAGAGAGAGAGAGAGAGAGAGAGAGAGAGAGAGAGAGAGAGAGAGAGAGAGAGAGAGAGAGAGAGAGAGAGAGAGAGAGAGAGATGCAAATAAATTCCCCTGGAAGAAATTGCAAATGGACCACCAATGGAAATATGTGCCCCCTCCCCCATTCTCCTTCCTTACAGCTGAGAGAATCTATCTTATATATATAAAAGGCGAAATGCCACTCACGCATCATCACAAAATCTCCAGAACCGTCAAGTCTACAAACTAGAAATTTGGCCCTCTTGGCTTCTAGGTGCTCAATAAGGAAGGATTTTTCGAAATGACCATCAGAGCATTTAGTATTTCCTATATTCTTATTATTAACACGCTCTGAGACTAAGGAGTTCTACTCCCCGTCCCCACCTGAAAAGAAATCTCTTCCAAATACTCAAAAGGGGTTTCAGTTTCAGAGCACCAAGCAGCGTTAGTACAGAATAGTTGAACTAAGCTACGCCCAGGCTCCTTGCTGTCTCCTTCTTGCTCACCCAGCAAATACTGTCTCACTTTCAACACTCTCACACACTGACAGGATGCTGTCCAGATGAATACCGATGGATGCTGGTAGGCAGAGGCAGAATTTTTTCCCCTTATTTTCCTCCCCAAAAATTAAGCCCGACCAGAGAGTTTCGTAGCGAAGCACGGGTATCCAGCTAGTACAGAATAAGAGTTGGAAGGGACCTTGTAGGTCATCTAGTCCAACCCCCAAATATACCACACAGACAGGCATACACAAATAAATTCCCCTGGAATAAATTGCAAATGGACCACCAGGGAAAATCTGTGCCCACCCCCCATTCTCCTTCCTTACAGCCGAGCCCCTTCTGGAGACCCAGAATTACCCCAGCCCGCTCCAGAGAGGCTCACCGCAACGGCTGCTGAAGCTGGGATGTTTCCCCCACTCCAGAAGCGTCTCCCTTCCTTCGGCTGAAGGCCAGGCGCACATGCCGGAATTTATGTAACCCGCACCGCCCTCCCCATCCGACTACGGGAGCCTATAAAGGGAGAGCGAGTCACAGGACAGCCTGGTGGAGCATCCCACACGAAGGGCCAGCCGCTTGGCTGAAGGAGCAAACAAGAGAGGCCCTTTGGTCACAAAGAATGGGGGGGGGAGGGAGAAGGCGAAGGGGCCACCCGCTTCTCAGCATTGTCTGTGAGCCAAAACCCACTCAGCTCGGCTGACTATCTGGCCCAGGATTTCCCACCACCTTAACAGATTAAATAGAGTTGGAAGGGACCTTGTAGGTCATCTAGTCCAACCCCCTGCCCAAGCAGGAGGCCCTACACCATTTCTGACAGAGGGCAGTCCAGTCTCTTCTTGAAAGCTTCCAGGGATGAAGCTCCCACAACTTTCAAAGGCAACTTCTGTTTTATTGATTGATTGCTCTCATTGTCAGAAAATTTTCTCCTTATTTCCAGGTTGAATCTCTCTCCTTGATCCGTTTCCATCCCTTATTATTCCTTGTCTGGCCTGGGGGGGGGGGGGGGCTTTGGAAAATAGCTTGACCGCCTTCCTCCTCTCTGGGGCTGCCCCTCAAACTGACTCAGATGCTTCTTCCAAATTAAACACAGCAACCTTCCTGTCTCTGAACCAAGAGGAGGGCAGTTTCTCACCTCCTGGCCACGAGCAAGGAATGTGGGGTGCCTGCCTCTCCCCCCCCCCCCGAATAACAGGCTCTCCCTCACCAAAAGCACTGGCTGCCCACGAAGAAGTCCCAGGCCAAGGGCAGACTAGAGGAAACAGCCCTTGGTACGCCTTCCCTCTTGCGCAGATGGGCAATCAATCCTCTTTTGCAAGCACGGCCCAAAATCACAGCACTTTGCAAGGAAGGAAACACTTCCACCTCTGCCCACCTGTGCTCACCCTCCACCCTTTTCCATTCCGGTCCAAAAGCAGCAAAAAACCAACGGCTGGCCAAAAAAAAGGCTTGCCCAATTCGGAGGCTCTCCAAAGCATCCATAGCACAACAAACTTGCAGCCTCCTCCCCCGGAGTTCTGCCACCATCTCTCTTCCTCCCACGGACTGCAAAAAAAAAATACTGGGGCCGACCACACACACACACACGCGCGCGTGCGCATGTGCACCCTAGGACCGGCGCTGCTTCTTCGGTACATGCCCTTTCACTTCCATTTTCCAGTATAATCAAGATTCCCTGCTGATATGGAATAAAAGCCGGTTTTATGCTTATACAAACTCAGCCCAAAGTTTATCCAATGAGAACAAACCGTTCGCTTCTCTCTTTCAAACTTGGGATTGGAGTGTGGGGGAGACCCCGTTCTTGGGGAGCCAAGCCCTTACAGATAATCAGAGTTGGAAGGGACCCTGTAGGTCATCTAGTCCAACCCTCTCCAAAGGGTTAGGACTCTACTGCCCAGAAGCCTCAGCCGCCTGATTTTTCCCATGCCTTCAGCATTGCCTGCCAATCGCCACGTTTCCCTCTCTATCGCATCATTCAGACCCCAGAGATTCAGCCAGAGCATTTCCCAGCCCACAGGAGACGCCATTCCTTGCAAGAAAGATTCCATGCCAAGAGGGAGATTCCTGGGGAAGCCGCCCCGTCTCATTCCCCACCATCCAGTCAGAGTTGAAGGAGCTTCTTGGGTGAGAAGCGAAACGTCTTCAAAGAAAAACCAGTCTCCTGAAAAACGCAGCTTTGGGACAACCACCACCTGCATGACTGAGAATCTCCAGAGACCTTTTGCTCTGCACTTTGGGATGAACGCCCTCCGAATGGTCTGGGGGATAGGAAGGGATTTCCAGAACAATAATTGCAGACTAGTGGAACCACTTGCATCACTCAGGTGACCCCTGAGGACACAGATAAACCTCCAAGTGGCCTCATCGACTCTCTAAAAGGATGCAAATGACCAGCTGTCTGCGAGGAACATAAATCCTTCCCTTCCCCACCATCCAGTCAGAGCTGAAGAAGCTTCTTGGATGAGAAGCGAAACGTCTACAAAGAAAAACCAGTTGTCTCTTGAAAAAGCACTTTTGGGACACCAGCAGGGATCTGGGCAGCCTCCTACCTCTCTTACCCCTCCCCGCTAACCCTCCTCAGCCCAGGGAAATGGCAACTGGACCAGAAGATCATTCCACTTCCTACCTGACCAAAGCTAGAGGCCCTTCCATGGACGTGGTTAAAGGCCTTCCTGGGGAAGCCCTGCTCAAGGGCCATTGGCTAGTGTCCCTCCATCCACATGCCCAGGGAGATGGGTTAGAAGCCTATCCAGCCTCTTTAGCAGCCCGAAATACGGAGTGCCATACTCTAAAGTGCAGTGACATGAGGGGAAAACTGGGCAGCGAAACTCAAGAGGCGTTTCTGTTCCTGAATCACTTCCTGTTCGAATTTCTCATTGGGCCTGGAAGAGAACAGGCTGCCCGGTTTCCCACTGCAGCCGCCAGCCGGGCTCCCTTCCATCTGGACCGGCTCCCCTTCCTGGCGTTGAGCAGGCGGCAAAGCCTCTGTTCCATGCAAAAAGGAAACGTTCTTGGCAGCCTGGCAAAGCCCTGGGAAAAAGCCAGCACAAGCCACTCAGCCCCAGCAGGAGCGGTCAAGTTGAAAAAAAAAAGGGGGGGGGAGCAGACCAACCCGTTGTGTACCCCACAAGCCCTGGACGCAACGCGGGTGAGAAGAAGAGCTAGGCAGAAGCTGATGCAGACAGAAGGGCTGACGACAGCTGTGGGAGAAGACGGCCGGGGTCCCACGATGGCTACAGATGAGAGGATGAACCGAGGCTTAAAATCCCAGAGAGCACTTCCTGCCCCGAAGCAGCAAAAGAAGGGCCAGATCCTCCCTTCCTCAAGGCCCACAGGAGGCACAAACACCGCTTTACCCGTCCTGTTTCTAAATATTTCTGCCCGCTGGGAAACTAGGCCACCTACCCGTCAAGTTCTCCAAAGTTCTGACCGTCCGGGGCACTGCGAGGAGGCAGTTGGAAGGGGCCAAGCTCCCCTGGACCTCCTCCTTCTCCTCCTCCTAGCAGAAGGGAGACTGGGAAGCAGCTGCTGAGCGGCTGCTGTTTACTGCCTTCCCGGCCCCCATCCCAACCTCCCCCCACAAACCTTTCCTGGCACCAGGGGGGGATGAGACGTCAACCGGCTGGTTGCGTAAGCAATCAAGAGGAGGGCTTCCAGCTTTTTCCACATCATTCTTCTATTCTAAAGGCCCCTGGAGGAAGGGAAGCCAGGGCCTGGCCAGCGGGAGAAACAGCCCCGCTCTCCTGCAAAGAGGAGCAGCCCTGTTCCTAGCCCAGGGGTCTCCATCCTTTTGGGGACCACCAAACTCAGAATTCTAAATCTCATGGACCACTAATGTGAATTTTGACGGACGGTGGATTGCTGACATTGGTGGGAAAGTCGGTCCCATATTCCAGAAGCTGCAGGAGCCACAAGACTGGCCCTTCGGAACAGCAGAAGCCTTTCTGTCTCTCCCCCAAACTCCACCAGAAATGAGTCTTTGCCGGCGCAGCCTCTTGGATCAGGAAGCCTTGCAGGGTCCCAAAGACTCATTTCTGGCGGAGTTTGGGGGAGAGAAAGAAAGACTTTTGCTGCTTTCCTTGCGTGCAGCCAAAAGCAGAAGAAGAAAGAAGCGGAAAGCAGCAGCCTAGTGGCCAGGCAAGTCCCCCTCCCCTCCGCCCTTTCTCCCCTCCCCTCACTACCTCGTGTTGTTCACTATACAAGCGACGCAAGCTTTGTGTTCCCGCGCAGCCTGGATTCATTGCTTTGGGGGGTGACATTTCTCTGCGGACCACCAAACTTTTCTCGTGGACCACCAGTGAGTGGTCCCTGGCCCATCGGTTGGCGACCATTCTCCTAGCCAGTGGAGGAGGGGGAAGGTCACGGAGGCAGCCTTGCCCCTCTCAGAGAAGAGGGCTGGGAGCAACAAGGGGGCTCTCGCGGGCTCTCTCAAGGGGGCCGCTCTCTGGCCAAGCCCCCCAGGATCGCAGGCATTGGAACCTGGCTAGAGGGGAGCTCTATCAAGGCACTGGGGGGGGAAGACAAGAGCGGCTGGTGGGGCAGAGGTGGCTCTGGAGGGGCTACCCCAGTTAGCAGGAGCCTCAAACTTTGTCCTCAGCCTGCCCCCCCCCCCTCTGCACCCACAAAGCCAGCTGGGGCTCTTGGTGACCCCCAAGAGGGGTCTGGGGGCTTCTTCGCCGTTCCCTCAGATGACACTGGAAGATGGACAGGAGGCGGCTGGTGGGCAGGCTCAACCCCCTTTCACCCCAACTTCGGCCTATTGGCCCTTGCACGGCGGGTGAAGGGCCAATGAGGGGGCGCGGTGGGGCCTCCAATCAGGGGCCAGCGAGAGTTTTTGGAGGGAAAAAATTGCCTATAAAAAGGGGGTGCGGCTGAGGGACTCCGGCCAGAGCTGAAGTGAAGAGCCGAGAGGAAGGAGTCCCGGCGGCATCCACCCTCGAAGACTGCGTAGGAAGGCTGAGTTCTTCTCGCCCGGGAGAAGAGAAGCAGCGCTCCGAAGACCTCTGCCAGTTCGGGGCGGGGAGCGGCTCCTCGGAGCCACCGGCGATCCACGAGACTTTGGCCGGCGGCTTCGGGACAATTCGGCCGGGAAGCCCAAAAAGACGGTTCCCGGCCAAGACTCGCTCGCAGTGCCCCGTCCCGACCCCGCCGAGGAAGGCGGCCTCTCCCTGCCCGGGACTGAATCGAGCGGCTAGTTTCCAGCCTGAGTTTAAGCGCGCTAGTTGGCCCGGCGAGGCAGTGAAGCCGGGGCCGGGAGCGGAAAGTCTCCTCAGGTCGGACGCCCACGCCGAGAGAGATCGCGAGGCCGGGAGCCCAGCCAGCGCCCGAGAACCCGCTGGCTGGAGGGACGCCGGGCATGTGCGGCTCCGCCCTGGCTCCACGCACTCAGCGGCCTCGGAGACCGCACCATGTTGGGCGAAGGAGGGCGGGAGTCTGCCGTCCTCCGAGGAGCGTGTGGGGCCGCAGTTGTGCCCTGAGGGAGGAGGAGGAAGTCCCGGGTAGGGTCCTGCTCCGCGGCTGAGCTTTCTCGCCGCCTTGGGCCACGCTCGCTGAGGACTAGCCGCGTGGAGAGCTGGGGCGGGAGTTCCGCAGGGCGTAGTAGAGGGGTTGGGAAGGGTCCCATGCACCAGGCCCCCCGACCTCGCCTTCCCCGGCTCACCATGGCTGTCGTCTCCGCACAAGGGCTCCTTCCTCCGACTCGCCGCCCCGGGTCAAGCCTGCGGGGCCACCGCCGCGCGCCTCCCTCGCGAGGACGCCGCGGAGCTAAAAATGAGCGGCACGGCCGCCGCCCAATGGCAGCCGGTCAGCTGGACACACCTGGTTCTACCCGACCAATCCGAGGCGGCGGGGCGGGGCGGGGCTCCTCCGGCGGGGGGGGAGGAGTTAACAATAAGCGATTGCTGCTGCCCAGGTTTGCTGGAGGTAGCCGCGCCGCGCCCATTTACCTGGGGACGAGGTCGGGAGTCCTGGCCAAGCCACCCGTCTCCCGGGCCCACTCCAGCAGCTATGGGGCAGGAGCTGGCGGCCGGATTTTGGCCAGCCCGGAATGCGACGCGCCTCAGCCTCGATCTAACCCTGGGCGGGTGGTAGAGGAGGCGTCTATGCGCATATACTGAATTGTGATGCTTGGCTGTACAACCGGATTTATCCGGTTCAATAAAACGGAGGAGGTCTCAATTTTTCATCCTGTTTTGCAAAGTTATGTTTATTAAAAGAGCGAGCCACACAAACGCCCAGATCGCACAACTTACACTATTCCAGGGCTCTCCAACCTTGGCAACGTTTAGCCTGTCGGACTTCAACTCCCACAATTCCCTCGCTGGAGCTCCTGTGGCAAATCTAGCATTAGAATACACGGGTGGTTTAGCGACAGGCTGAATCCCATCAAATCTCCCAAGCCCTGCTGGGCAGAGATGCTGGTCCCAGCTGGGGAGCCCCCTTGGGTGTCCTCTCCCGCTCCTTCCCACAGCAGAGTCCGGATCCCAAGATAAAAACGGCAGGGCAGCTCGCCACAAAGGCGGCCCCAAAATCCCTCCGAACCATTTCGCGTCTTCCAGACTGAGCGGCTCTGCCCTTCTGAAATTTCCTTCCTGAAAGAGTTTGGCATTGTTACCCTTCCTGGAAGGAAGTTGTGCAAGGCTGCCTCCCATCCTGCGACGGGCCCCCGCGGGGGTGGGGGTGGCAACGGGCATCTTTGCTGTCTGGCTGCTTTGGAAAAGAGATTTCTTCCTCCCCACCCTCGGTCTTAAGAGCGGACTCTGGGAACAAACTCAACGCTTTGCCGGGCAAGGGGACTCTCCTGCCCCCTGGCATGCAGCTAAATTGTCCTTCATCCATCCCAGATCTCTTGCAGAAAAACTAAACACCCATTGGGGTCTTTTCTGGGCAGGCAGGAACGTGCTGGGAGGGTGGGAGGTTCGGGCTGAGCTGTTTGGTTGCCAAGAAAGGGTTGGTGGACCCGAACAGCGGCTTTCTGAATCAGGGTCTCCCTCCATTTCAGCTGAAGTCAAGGATGATGGGCAATGCAGTCCGCTTCTCAAATGCCAACAGAGCCTCGGGCTCCCACCCACCCCACAAACAACAGTGCCCTCTCGTGGGCCTGCCCTTCGGGTCCTACCCCACTTCTGCAGACTGGCACGACTCCAGCCATTTCTGACCCAATGGCACCATGACAAAACTCATCCAAAGCACCACACTTTTTCACCCCGCCCCTATTTCAGGATCCAGATGTTCAAAACCCAGAGAAGGAAAAGGTGACCCTGGCGAGGAGAGTGCCAGGGCTGCCGTGGGTAAGACCGAGCGCCTGGGTCTCCCAGGAGCTTGCAAAACACGAGCCTGCAGGAACCTCAAGCCAAGAACCTTAAGTGGCTCACTCAGGCAGCCGTAGTTACCCAAAGCCCCCCATAATCTTTCTCCACGCCTGGCAGATAGGAAGAAAACGTCCTTCCTTCTGCTTGCCTGGAAAACCTGCTGCCTTTGCCCGCCCAGGTTGGATGCTGCAACCGTCTCCCCAGCCTAGGGGAATTGGGGGGGGGGTTGTGTGTGCAGGCAAGCAGACCCCTAGGATCCTCGCCTCCAATCTGTCCCAGAAAGCAGGAATTTGCTGCTGCAGAGGGAAGAGCACTTCAGCGTGTACTCTGTGTGTGTGTGTGTTGAAAAGACACAGCTGTTGTTTTCTCACCGGGCTAATGTTTAGCTCGCTCTTGTTTTTACAGCTGTGCAGCCGCGGGCTGGCATTTTCTCCTTTCCGGATTGGCAACTTCTGCTCGTTCCTTTGCAAGCGCTGGAGCGCGCGCGGGGTGGGGGTGGGAGGGGCAGCGTGCGCATGCCCGGAGCACGGTGTTGCCTCCAGGGTCAAAGTCTGCCGGTTGTGTGGCAGCGGGCCGGGAGGCTGTGCCCTGCAGCCGTGGGCACAGAAATGCCTGGCCCTTCCCAACTCTATTTTTTTTTTGCAAAAGGCGCTCCAACGATGCCAGGAAGGCTTCCGCGGGCAGAAGTAGACGCCCAAGGTGGCGCTTGCCTGCCGCACTTCCCATCCTGGGTGAAGCCCAAAGTCCTTGCAGACTCCCTTTCCAAGAATGTCACCTATTTCCATCCGTGCCAGCCACGTGCCGCCGTTGGGCGCCACAGAAGAAGCCACGAAACGCCCAGCTTCAAAAAAACCCCACCAGGGATTAGTGGCGCCACCCCCCCCCCCCCCCAATGCCATTGGCTCGGAATCTCGGCCGGCTCTGGGGCCGACGGGCAGGCCAAGGACATCCCTCGGCGCCCGCTCGCCGCTCCGTTCCACTGCTGGAAAGCGGCGCAGGAAAGCCCCCTCCCTCCGCGAGGCTGGCCCGTTTCTTGGCCAAGGCTGCCCCCTGGTGGCAGGAGCGCAGCGCTACAACCGGCAACTTTTGCGCCGCGGAAGCGAAGGGACCGGCTGCCCGTTATTCTCTGCCCCGGGCCACGCGCGGCATCCCAAGCGGTCGAGTGGGGAGAGGGACGGAGCGGATTCTTCCTCTCGCTGGATTTTGAGGTTGCGGGAAAAGGAACCCAGAGAAGCAGCCACGGGCGAGAGAGTCACGCCTAGCCTTGCCCCACACGGGATCCTAATCCGTCGGGGAGCCCCCACCCCACCCCACCCCACTCCCGCCACCCCTTTCGGGAAGGAGCCCCTCGCGTTAGTTCCGCGGCGGGGAAAACAACCTCTTCCTTGACAGGTAAAATTCGGCACAACCGAAGGGAATTCTTGGGAAGGGCCGATCCCCTCGGAGGCGCGCACCGGCCCGGGTGCCCGGCAGGAGCCCGCCGGGGAGAGCAGCGGCCGCGATCCCCGAAGGAGACTCCGCCGAGCTCACGCAGCCCCGCATCGCCCGTCCAGCGAGCCTCGCCGGCCCGCCGGCCAAGGGCTGCTTTAGGGCAGGATCGTCGCTCTTCCGCGGCCGTCGGGGGGAGAGAGAGAGGCGGCGGCACAGCGGCCGGCAGAGGGCAGCGTTGCTTTCTCCGGGCTCGGGGAACCAAGGCGGCGAGGAGGGGGGGGGGGCGCCGGGGAGCCTGCCCTCCCTCCCCCTTCCCCGCCTCCCTCCGCTGCCTCTCGCTTTAAAAAGCCCCGCCGGGCCCTGCAGCGTGCCCGGGAGACAGACGGGGCCGGAGCGCAGGAGGAAGACGCGGAGAGGCAGGTGAGGCAGAGGGACCCCCACTCGCCCTCCCCTTCCCTTCCCGTCCCCCCCCGTCCCGACAGTTTTCGCTCCCTCCCGCCGTCGCAAGACCCGAATGATGGGCAACTTCCAGGGCGAAGCGGGACAGCCCAGGCGGGCTCCGAGGAAGGGCATCCTCCCTCCGCCCGGGAAGGGATCGCGTGCGTCGTGGGACACTTTTTGCTACTTCACCCCCCCCTCAGCGGCGCCAAAAGATGCCAGGCGCCCCTCCATATGGCCACCCTCGCCCACAACCGGCCACGCGAGGAAGACCACAATCGCAACAGGACAGGGAAAGGAGAGTGGAAAGCAACGGGGCTCTTTTCGCCCCGACCCCCAAGCCGCGCAGCTAGTCAGATTTGGGGTCGGGGCTGCCCTGAATCCCTTGGCAAGGCTGGGTTGGGGTCAGGCAGGTTCAGGGAAGTGAGGCTCTTGGGACACCCCCTTTCTCTCCTCCCCCCCCCCCGCCCCCCAGCTGAGGACTCTGCTCTCCCCAGAGAAGCCCCAGCTGGGGACAGAGCTGTCCATGGCTGGCATCCAGAGTCAGTGCCAGGCAAGAGGGAGCGAGGCTCCCAGGCAACGCCAGGCAATTTTGCCACATCCAGCTCCCTTGGCTGGGCAGCGAGGGCTTTGTCCTCCACAAGCTGCTTGGCTCATCCAGGCCAACCCCCCCCCCATCCCCACCCCACCCCGTGGTGAGAGGGGGCGGGACTGAATTGAGTGTCCCATTGAAGGAGAGTCTGGATTCCCTCCCCCCTCCCCAAATTGCAGAGAGAACCAGCCACTGCCGGCAGGTGTGTGCAAACCTAAAAGTCACGTCTTACCTGGGTGAGGAAGGATGGCAGAGAACAGGGGAGGGGAGGGGGCCGAAGGGGCACCGTGGATCCTCCCCCACTGTCCAGGAAGAAGCCGGGAGATTCTGCATTCACCCATTTGCCCAAGACAGCTACCCAGCCTTGCCAAATGCCACTCACAAGACAGGCAAGTCCCTGCCATACCTGTTGCACATTCACTCCAGCATTCCAAGAATACGGGATTCCCCAATGCACAATCCCAGGCCAGCTTGTTGCGCCTCTTTTGTGGGCTGGGAGCGTTGCCGGGAAGCCGAAAAGGAAACCCAGGCTCTCTTGAGCTGAGCTACTAGCCGCACCCCCAGAGTAGCAAGAACCCCTCTCCCTCCTTCTCCCCTCCAGCTAGAGAAAGGACCCTCCCCTGGGACTACAGGAGAGACTACAAGAGAGCTCAACAAAAGGGGCCCATTAAATCGGCTGCTTAATTTCCCTCTCCTTCCAACTGCTCTTTCAACTCCTGGTTCCCCCCTCTCCCAACCCAAAGAATACCCCCCCCCCCCGGGGCAGGCGGTTGCCTAGAGCAACGGCTAGGACTTTCTCAGAACGGCTCCCTTCGCCAAAGGGCCGGACCTGCCCCGAGTGGATCTCAAACGGGCCACCTCGCCAGGGAGGACAAGAGGTGCTAAATGCATGGCGGACAGTTCTTCTCCCGCAGGGCGGCACGTTGGCCGTGAAGTTTCCTCCGCTGGCGGCCTCTGTCCGGCGAGGGGAGTCCACTGCAGCTCCCTGTGCGTTGCATGGAGCCGGGAGGATGCCCTCGGACTTCTGAGATGCTCGGCCGTTCCCTGTTGCAGGAATCACCCAAGCTGAAGGCCAGCTGGGAGAGCCCCAAGTCCTGTTTATGGTGGCTGGCTTGGCTGTCCCCCCTCCCCCTGCTTTCTGAAGCTGCGTACAGGCAGAGGCAGCAGCAGCTGCTCCAGCCAGCCCAGGTGCCAAGCGGCCTGAGAAATGCCTCCTTCCGGCCCTTTCTTTGCTGGGGAGTTGGCTTCAGGCCTGCCTGCCTGCCAAAGGCTCTCGGCTTCTCTTAAGCGCATTGGATGGGGAATAATCCCAGAGAATTAGTAGCAGCAAAGAGAGGCTTACGGGGGTGGAGGGGAGAGTAGGAAAGCCGCTTGGCCGCCCCCCCAAACACAGATGGTGTCGTCGTCGTGTGGGAGCCAGGGAGTCCCCTGGAGGAGATTTTGCAGGGAAGGGGCTGGGACAGAGGCTGCTGCTTCTCCCTCGGGCAGCCCGGTGGGGAAAGACCCCCCTCTGGAGACAGCCGGATGCACCCAAAGGAGATTTTGCAGGAGGAGAAATCAGAAGCAGTTGTGAGAGAGGAAGCGCTGGGTGAGCTGAACGCCGATCTCTCTCTCTCTCTTCCTTGGAACATTTTCCTCGGGAAAATGGCTGCATCTGCGGGTCTGGTTGGCCGAAATTGCATAGAGCGCCGGTTCTTCCAACCGAGGCTGTCCAGGCCTCATCCTCGGCTCTCCGTCCAGTTGGGGGCACCTGTTGCCCTCTTCTCTGCACCGGCTCTGCCTTGAGTTGGCTCTGCCAGGTCTTAAAAGACGCCAACGTGTCCCAAAGACGCCAACACGGAGAAGTTTTTGCTTTGCTAAAAAGTCAAATTCCCGTTCTCTCTCTGAATCTCAGACCAAGAAGGAATTCAAGTCTCTTTTGAGCTGGACAAACCATGCAGCCGTCTTGGCGATGTGGACACAGAGGTGGCTGACCGAGCTGGTTGTTGTTTTTTTTTTTCCTTTAGAGATTTCCTTTCCAGATTACGACTTTGAACTCTCTGGCGTGCTCCCCATGCAAACAGAGACAGCTCCACGGGCTTCTCAGCTTGTCCAGATCCACCCTTCTTCGATGGGCTCCAAAGATAAGCTCAAGTTTACTGGTGAAGAGGAAGGAGGGATTCCAAAGGCTTCCAAACACACACACACACATACACACACACAGAGAGAGACACATTCCTCCACCCTTTCTTCAGCTCCAAACTTGCAAACTTGCTGTCCTCTTCCTGGAGGCTGAAGCGAGATTGTTCCCCAGGAGGAGGCTGTTGCAGCACCTGACACCAACCCCCCACCCTTCAAGGAAGTGCTCCCCGTGAGGCAACACACAGGAAGCCGAGCTAAAACCGCTGCCAGCCACCCAGGCCTGCAAACTTCTCCCGCAAAGGAATTCTGCTGCTACAGATGTGGGGGGGGGGGGGCGGAATAGGGTCCCCCGCTACCAGGCAGGCAGGTGTGATTTTCTTCTGCAGCTTTTCCAATAGAGGGCGATCAGGTGAAGGTTTAACAGGTTTAACAGATGAACACAGTCGGAAGGGACCTTGTAGGTCATCTAGTCCAACCCTCCCCGCCCAAGCCCCAGACCCTACACCATTTCTGACAAGTGGCAGTCCAGTCTCTTCTTGAAAGCCTCAAACCCTCCAGGCTTGCCCACGCTTCCTCGTAGCCCCGCAGCTATTGCTATCGATCGGAATTAAGAGCTGAAAGGGACCCTGGAGGTCTTCTAGTCCAACCCCCTGCTCCATCCCATTTCAGACAAATGGCTGTCCAGTCTTTTCTTAAAAATCTCCAGTGATGAAGCACCCACAACGTCCGGTGGCAAACTGTTCCACTGGTTAATTGTCCTCCTTGCTGGAAGTTTTCTCGTCAGTTCCACGTTGCTTCTCTCCCTGATGAGTTTTCATCTGTTGTTTCTTGCCTTGCCTTCTGGTTGACCCCCCCTCTTCTTTATTTTATTTATTTATCAAAAGCTTACAATAGAAATAAGAATAAACATAAGTTTAAATACAAGAAATAGGAACTAATAATTGGGGACAATGGGACAGGGACGGTAGGCACGATTGTGCGCTTATGCACGCCCCCTTACAGCCTCTTAGGAATGGGGTGAGGTCAATAGAGGTTAGTTTGAGGGTAAAGGGGGGGTTTGAGCAGGTGACAACAGAATCAGGTAGTGAGTTCCAGACATTGACCACTCTGTCGCTGAAATCATACTTCCTGCAATCGAGTTTGGAGTGGTTTACATTTAGTTTATATCTGTTGTGTGCTCTTGTGTTGTGGTTAAAGCTGAAATATTCATTAACTGGTAAGACGTAACATATGCCTTTATGTACTATGCTTAAGTCCAATCTTAGCCGGCATAGTTCAAGGTTGTCTAAGCCTAGAATCTCAAGTCTGGTGCTGTAGGGTATTCTGTTGCTGACAGAGGAGTGTAGGACTCTTCTCGTGAAATACTTCTGGACTCGCTCAACTGTATTTATGTCTGATATATACAGTGTGGATTCCAGACAGCAGAGCTAAGTATTGGTCTAGGAAAGGTTTTGAATGCCCTAGTTTGCAAATCGGTATTACCAGAGGAGATGTGGCAGCCCCTCAAATACTGGAATACTGCTACCATGTCGCCATTAGCCCTTCTTTTCTCTAGATTGACCATACCCAAATCCTGCAACTGTTCATATATTTTACTCTCCAGGCCTTTAATCCTCTTAGCTGGTCTTCTCTGCACTTTTTCCTAAAGTCTCAACATGTTTTTTTTTTTTTTTGGTAACGCAGTGACCAAAACTGGGTGCGGCATTCCAGGTGTGGCCTGACTCTAAGGATTTCTAAACTGGCCCTAACACTTCAATGTGATTTTGATTCTGTGCCTCTGTTTATACAACCAAGGATTATGTTACCCTGTTTTGGCTGCCACTACTGGCTCATGTTTTAAGGGATGGGGCTGATTGCTTGTGGCTGGCTCTGTGGCTGATGGGTGTCCCTCTGCTCCTTGCAGGATCCAGAGGCTTTTCCTGTGCTGGGGAAACCGGCTCCCCGAATCCTGACAATGAAGCCCCTGCTGCTGCTGCTGCTCCCGTTCTTGGCACAGGCCTCCCTCTCCTTCGTGGTGCCAGGTAAGGGAGGAGGCTGGCTGGGATTCCCCACGCCTGGCCGAGAAGGAGGGAGTTCTGACCTGGGCTTTCCAAAATCACGAAGCAGACTCCTCGCCCCGACAAAACCCCCTTTTTATTTAGGCTACTGTGAATTCCTCTCATTCACATCCAGCAAAGTCCCCGGCAAACAATCTTTCAAGGTTAAACTGCAACCACAGACCTTATCGGGCTTGGAGAGTTGCCAGGCTGATAGCTTCCAAGCTCAACACTGTAGCAGAAAATACTTGGCAAGGAGTCTCTGAGAGTCAGGAATAAATCTTCACACTAATTAAACAAATCTTCACACTAATTAAACAAACTAATTGTCTCCTGCAAACACCCCTCCCCTTCCACTCCTCTTTATTCCCTATAGGAGGGGCCATTTACCGTCCACCTGAGCCTTTACTCCCAAGTCGACCCTTGTTCCTTAACTACCCTTCTCTTGGCAGCTCTGTGCATGCGCACACTGGGAACAGGCTCCAGCTGTTCTTCTGCCCCACTGATCTCCAACTCTGAAGGCAGCTGATAACTGCCAAGACGGCCTTAGCCCCATCTCTGCCTCCGACACAGAGCCCTTGTCCGAGCCTCCCGCAGACTCCAGGACTGGCCCGTGCTCCTCCCCAACCTCCTCACTGTCCGAGTCCGCTGGCTGCTGGCGGGCCACAACAGAGGGTGCTAAGCAGAAGCCCTGTGTATTGGTGTGTGCGTGTCTTACCAGAGACATAGGTATTGGGGTGCTATTGCCCACTTCCTCCTCCCCAATGCAGAGAAGGAGAAAGACCCTCAGTTCTGGAGGCTCCAGGCCCAGGAGACACTGAAGAGAGCGCTGACCCTTCAAAAGCTGAACACCAACGTGGCCAAGAACGTCATCCTCTTCCTTGGAGACGGTGGGTGCTGCAAGAGGGCGGGGTCTGGGTCTCCCCATTCTCCTGGGTCACAGGCGAGCCGAGAAAGGCGATCCCTAACCCTAAGCCCTTCAGGCTCTGCCGTCCCTTCATTCAACTCACTGGGGAGCCTTCAAGCCTTCTCCCAACTCCTCCTTGTCTCCTAAAACGGTGCATGAGCAGATGACAGTCTGGTGCTCAGAGGCGAGAGAGAGAGAGAAAGAGAGGCTGGGAAGCCAGTCCTTAGGGCTGCAGGCTTAACAAATGAACAGAGCTGGAAGGGACCTTGCAGGTCATCTAGTCCAACCCCCCACCCAAGCAGGAGACCTTACACCATTTCTGACAGAGGGCACTTCATTCAACTCACTGGGGAGCTGTGACATGCTAATTCATCTCCTCTTTGGCCAGCTGCCACTGGATGGATGTGGGGAGGGGAAGACATGTGAAGGAACGGGAGGGGGAGAGGAAGGAAGTCCCCCAGAAGAAAGAAGGGTCCTCCAAGAGAAACTTTCCTAAAAAAAAATTTTTATTCTGCTTTTATTATTTTTTATAAATCGCTTGGGACGTGGTGGCTCAGTGGCTGAGATGCTGAGCTTGTCGATCAGAAAGGTCGGCAGTTCAGCAGTTCGAATCCCTAGCATTGCCGCGTAAGGGAGTGAGCTCCCGTTCCTGGTCCCAGCTTCTTCCAACCTAGCAGTTCGACAGCACGTAAAAAATGCAAGGAGAAAAATAGGGACCCCTTTGGTGGGAAGGGAACAGTGTTCCGCGGCCACATGACCACGGAAACGTCTTTGGACTTTGTGACAGGGATGAGCACCGCCCCCTAGAGCCGGAAATGGCTGTCACGTAGGTGCGAGGGAAATTTTTACCTTTAACTTTTATGAATAACTTGAAGCAACGGGCATAGGTCCCCTTCCTCTTTTCCCCACGCCAACAACCCTGTGAGGTGGGCTGGGCTGAGAAAGAGTCTTCAACGCAGCTTGTGGAAATGCCCGTCAGGCGAATGCCACCCTCAGCCAAACAGACTGGCATGGAGGACATTTTGGGAGTTAAAAGTTCTCCAGGAACGTCATGGCTGCGTTTCTCGACTGGCTCTGAGGCTCCTGGACGGCCATGTTGATGTGGCTGGATGGGGAAATGGAGGCAGCTCCAGGGACAACATGGGGAAATCTCTTTTAACTGGTGGGCAAAGCTCCCCCCGCTGGCCGGGGGTCAGCTACTCAACCAGGCTCTCCTGTGCCAGGGATGGGCATCTCCACAGTGACGGCCGCTCGCATCCTGAAGGGACAGCTGCAGCAAAGAACTGGGGAAGAAACCATATTGGAAATGGACCGCTTTCCGTTCGTGGCCCTGTCTAAGGTAAGGAAGTCTTTTCTTCAGGCTGGGTGGAGGAGGAAGGAAAACCGAAAGAGGAAGAGCTGCAAATCTCGTGCCTCGCCCGTTCCGGGGAAACCTCCCCAAAGGTTGGCAAGGCTCCAGGTGACACATACAGACCCTGGCCCAGAATAAAGAGGCCGGGCAGAACAGCGGGAAACCCGAGGTTAGCTCATGTCACGGTGCAGGCAATTAACTTCCCTAAGTGGAAAACAACCACACACACCTAGAAAGACACCTGACTGCCAAGGGTTGGTTTGGGGAACCGGAAGGCAAATCACTGTGGATGCCAAACTTCTGCAGCCCGAAGGAAGCCAAGGCGGCTTCCCACAAAACACACGAAAGCCATCTTGGTAAGACAAAATGGGGAGGGTGCCAATGTGTCACAGAGCAAAAGGGCACAAGGTCAGCGCCCAGGAATCTACCCAGGAACCTGTTCCTCTGCCATCACCTGCTGAAGACTGGCTGGTCTGGATTAGTTCCGTGGGAGCCTCTTCAAGCCTTCTCCCAACTCCTCCTTGTCTCCTAAAACGGTGCATGAGCAGATGACAGTCTGGTGCTCAGAGGCGAGAGAGAGAGAGAAAGAGAGGCTGGGAAGCCAGTCCTTAGGGCTGCAGGCTTAACAAATGAACAGAGCTGGAAGGGACCTTGCAGGTCATCTAGTCCAACCCCCCACCCAAGCAGGAGACCTTACACCATTTCTGACAGAGGGCAGTTCAGTCTCTTCTTGAAAGCCTCCAGGGATGAAGCTCCCACAACTTCTGGAGGGAAACTTCTGTTCCATTCATTGATTGCTCTCTCTGTCAGAAAATTCCTCCTTATTTCCAGGTTGAATCTCTCCTGGATCAGTTTCCATGCATTATTCCTTCTCTGGCCTTCAGGTGCTTTGGAAAATGGACCCCTTCCTCCTCTCTGGGGCAGCCCCTCAAATATTGGAAGACTGCTCTCCTGTGTCCTCTGGTCCTTCTCTTCACTAGACTAGCCAGGCCCGGTTCTTGCAACTGTTCATCGTATGTTTTAGCCTCCAGTCATCCTGGTCGCTCTTCTCTGCACTCTTTCTAGAGTCTCAACATCTTTTTTTATAGTGTGGTGACCAAAACTGCATGCAGTACTGTAAATGTGGCCTTTTTTATAGAGTAGTCTTAGTACCTCACATGATCTTGATTGTATACTTTTGTTAACGCAACTTACAATTGCAATGGCTTTTTTGGCTGTCGCCACACACTGTTGGCTTCTATTTAACTGGTTGTCCACACTAAGACTGCAAGATCCTGCACAGTTCCTGCACAATTCCTGCTATAGATGTACTTTTGGGTTTTCTTGCCTAAGTGATCACAGCCAGGCTGCCTCTAGCTGATCTCTGGGAAGACTCACGCAACTTCCCTTGATGGCTCAAAATCCCTTTTTTTGGATGGGATTATGGAAACGGCAAAGCTCACCAGGAGGGAGCCGCAAGAGAGCAGAGGTAGAACAATCCTCCTTCCCCGGTCAAACATCCCACCTCCGATTTTTGCTTTCCTTACCTGCAGATATTTAAAACCTGCAGTTATCACAATGGACAAGCCACGCTTGTTTGCTCAAAAGGAGGAACGTTGCCAACTTCATGCCTCTGGTCCGCACAAAAAGTCCCACAAACAGGAATGGAGAGGAGATTGATATCAATCTTTTGTTAAAAAATTCTGGGACACCGGGTTCTAGGCCTGAGTTCAGACATGTTCGTAGCTAGGCCGTTCGCTTGCAAGAGTAGGCAGCCAGCTTAAATGGGCAATGAAATGAGCTGGACCCCATCGGAGAAATTACCCGAGGAGGGGAGAGGCTTGGACCCAAGTTGGTAGCCATAAAAGCTGACACCCAGAGCTGTATCCCAAGGCTTTTGGCACTGCTGGGATTCAGCCAGTATAACAGCCGGTTCGGTGAGCGCATGCACGAAACGTGTGCTTTGTGCATTCGCGCAGCATTTTGAAATCACCCATTTTCAGCTCTCAAACTTACCTTCTGCTGCTGTGAGTGAAACAGCTGATTTGTGCGGCAATCCGCTAGGACAGGCGAACCAGCTGGATTGCAAAACAAGGAAATAAAGGACAGAGTAGGGGAGGGGTCGCCAACCTTTTGGACCTCAGGGACCACCAAACTCGTCATTTTGAATCCGGCGGACTAGAGACCCTGGGAAAATCCCCAAAAAAGTCGGCAGGAAAATTCCCCACCCGATCGATTGTTCTTTATTTGGGATCGTAGAATACCATCTCCAGCTCCGTTCTCAGGGGGAGGGAGGGAGAGAGAGAGAGACTTTTGGCTTCTTGCAAGGAAAGCAGCAGAAGCAGCAGGAGTCTTTCTGTCTCTTCCCCAAACTCCACCAGAAATGAGTCTTTGTGAGACATGTCACGCCGGCTCAACCTCTTGGGGCAGGAGGCCTTGCAGGGTCTCAAAGACTCATTTCCGGCAGAGTTTTGGGGGAGAGAAAGAAAGACTTTTGCTGCTTTCCTTGTGTGCAGCCAAAAGCAGAAGAAGCAGAAAGAAGCAGCCCAGTGGCCAGGCGAGGCGATGGAGCGCATGGGACAAATCCCCCCCTCCACCCTTTCTCCCCTCCCCTCACTACCTTGTGTTGTTCGCAATGCAAGCAACGCAAGCCTTGTGTTCCTGTGGGCCATGTGGGCAGCACAGCCTTGTGTTCCCGCGTAGCCTGGATTAATTGCTTTGGAGGGGACATTTCTCTGCAGACCGCCAAAATTTTCTCCCAGACCAGTGGTCCCAGGCCTACTGGTTGGCGACCACTGGACTAGGGGAGGGGCAGGTGGGTGGGGCCACCTGATTGCAAGAACTACCGATTCCCCTGAACCGGTCCAAACCGGCTGAATTCCACCCCTGGCTGTTGGTACATTCATGATGGGAAGCAGCAGTTCCTACAAGGTGAATCTCCCACCATTTTACAATTCTTTCTTTCTTTCTGGCAGACCTACAACACCAACGCGCAGGTGCCAGACAGTGCCGGCACTGCCACCGCTTACTTATGCGGCGTGAAAGCCAACGAAGGCACCGTGGGGGTCAGCGCAGCCGTGACACGATCCCAATGCAACACGACAGCCGGCAACGAAGTGACCTCCATACTCAAGTGGGCGAAAGCGGCAGGTGAGACAATCGAGGTGGGTGTGAGGTGGGCGACGGAGAGTCTGGGACGGGTGGTCTGGGGTTCCACACAAGCTCCCTCCTGAGGAGTATCTGTGTTGGGAGGTCTTGAGAAAGGTTGAACTTATGGTCCTGCGTAGACTTCAGAGATTGACGTTGGGTGGTGCTCGGAAGGCTCCCAGAAGGCTGGCAGCCAAAAAAATGTCTGATAAACAATTAGCTTTTGCAATTGCTGGGTTTGTCTTTCCTCAAGATGAGGTGGCGCTGCCAGCTGAGCAGGAAGCGGGATGTGGAAATTGGCCCCGATCATGTTTATATTCATGACCCAAGGTGCTTCTCACGGGTCTGTGGAACGTGTTGGACTCTGGTGTGAAAAAGGCCTCGTGATTTAAGGTTCTTCCTTAAAGGTTACCGTAAAACCATCTTTGGCAGCTGTTTTCGCCTGTGCAAAGGAGCACCTTCCCCGAGTGTGTTTGGAAATCACCAAGAAGTGGCGAATAAGGCTAAGGCACGGAGGAGCGTTGTGCAAAGGGTTTCACATACACAACCCGTGCTTTGTAGCTAGAGAGCCAGAGATGACCAAAGGCTGCAAGGAAGGGAGTAGATGATGGTTTGGGGGAAAGGGGGTACCTGAACAGCCCCGATCATAAGGCCCAACCTTGTTCGATAAAAGTGGGCTTGGAAGCAGATGCCTGTCTCCAGACATCCCAGGAGGGACTGAGAGCCAAGTCAGCACCCACAATTTCAATGCCACGTCTGCTTCTCTCTGTCAGCTGGCTTGTAGTGAAGTGTGGCTTAGGCAAACCAGAATCCAATCGGTTGGAGGGCACCAGGTTGGCGAAGGATGCCTGCAGAAAGACAGCGGAAGAGAGTCTGCCCGGTCTGCGAGCAGCCTTGGCTGCCCTTTGGAGTTCTCCCAGGGGGAAAAATCCAGAGTGCCCAACTTGCAAGGCTTCTCATAAATTGGGAAACCGACTCTAGAATGGGTCCAGAAACCGAAAGGATAAAAAACTTGACCTTCCTCCAGAAGGGTGAGGAGGATGCCACTGAACATGGGACTGGGGAGGAGGAAGCGATGCGTGGTATGTGGCCTTACACCCTTGCTCAGTGGCGTCTGAGAATAGAATTCTTTATTGGCCAAGTGTGATTGGACACACAAGGAATTTGTCTTGGTCTAAATACTCTCAGTATACATAAAGAAAAGGTACATTCGTTAAGAATCAAGAATCATAACGTACAACACTTAATGATAGTCATGGGGTACAGTCAACAATCAAATCATACTAGGAAACAGTCCATATAAATCGTAAGGATACAAGCGACAAAGTTATAGTCCTACAATCACAAGTGGGAGGGGATGGGTGATAAGGAGTGATGAGAAGATTAATAGTAATAGTAGTGTACACTTTGTAAATAGTTGAACAGTGTTGAGGGAATTATTTGTTTAGCAGAGTGATGGTGTTCAGGAAAAAACTGTTCTTGTGTCTAGTTGTTCTGGTGTGCAGTGCTCTATAGCGTCATTTTGAGGGAAGGAGTTGAAACAGTTATGTCCGGGATGTGAGGGGTCTGTAGGTATTTTCACAGTCCTCTTTTGACTCGTGAAGTATACAGGAAGTATACATGGAAGGCAGGTTGGTAGTAACTTGTTTTTTCTGCAATCCTAATTATCCTCTGAAGTCTGTGTCTGTCCTGTTGGGTTGCAGAACCAAACCAGACAGTTACAGAGGTGCAGATGACAGACTCAGTCATTCCTCTGTACAACTGGATCAGCAGCTCCTTGGGCACTTTGAGCTTTCTGAGTTGGTGCAGGAAGAACATTCTTTGTTGTGCTTTTTTGATGACGTTTTTGATGTTAGGTGTCCATTTTAGATCATGTGATATGATAGGACCCAGATATTTGAAGGTCTCTACTGTTGATACTGTGTTGTCTAGTATTGTAAGAGGTGGTAGTATGGGAGGGTTTCTTCTAAAGTCTACCACCAGTTCTACAGTTTTGAATGTGTTCAGTTCCAGATTGTTCCGGTTACACCACGAGGCAAGCTGTATAACCTCCTGCCTGTATGCAGAGACCAATCACTGTTGTGTCATCAGCAAACTTCAGTATTTTAACAGATGGATTGTTTGAGATGCAGTCATTGGTATATAGGGAGAAGTGAGAGAGCACACAGCCTTGGGGGGCCCCTGTGCTGATTGTACAGGTATCGGATGTGATTCCGCCTAGGTTCACCTGCTGCTTCCTGTCTGTTAGGAAGCTTATGATCCACTTACAAGTATGTTCAGGTACCGCTAGTTGGTTTAATTTATTTAGAAGAGTGTCTGGAATGATGGTATTGAATGCTGAACTGAAGTCTACAAAGAGGACCGTTGCATAGGTATTTGGAGATTCAAGGTGTTGTAGGATGTAATGCAGAGCCATGTTAACAGCATCATCTGTCGATTTATTTGCTCAGTATGCAAACTGCATGGGATCTGACAGCGGATCCGTGATGGTTTTCAGGTGGGACAGCACAAGCCTTTCAAAGATTTTCATAACTACAGATGTTAGAGCAACTGGTCTGTAGTCATTCAGTTCCTTGATGGAGGGCTTCTTTGGCACTGGGATGATGGTAGAATGTTTGAAGCAGGAAGGAACATAGCACATCTCTAGTGATCTATTGAAGATTTGGGTGAAGATGGGGGCCAATTGCTCAGCACAGACTTTTAAGCAAGAAGGAGTTATCTTGTCTGGCCCTGGTGCTTTTCCTGGCTTTTGTCTGTGTAATAGATCTTGCACTTCTTTTTCTGTGATCACCAGAGGTTGTGAGCCCAATGGACTGGGGCCAGTTGTAGGAGGCTTGGCTGTTGTTGGTGTGTTTGAGATGTGGGTTGTAGAGATAGGTGGCTGTAGTTTCTTTTCAAACCTGCAGTAGAACACATTCAGGTCATCTGCTAGTTGTTGATTTCCTTCTGCCTGGGAAGGAGGTTTGCTGAAGGCAGTGATGTTTTAAAGAGTTTTCCACATGTTTGCTGGTTCATTTGTTGAGAATTGATTCTTTAACTTTTCAGAGTAGCTTCTTTTTGCTGCTCTGATCTCTCTTGTTAATATGTTTCTGGCCTGGTTGTATAGCATTGTCACCTTTTCTATAGGCTTCCTCTTTGAAACGTCGTAGCTGCTTAAGTTTAGCTGTGAACCAAGGTTTATTGTTACTATATATTTGCAGGTTCTTTGTTGGTACACATAAGTCTTCGCAGAAGCTAACATATGATGTTACAGTATCTGTAAGCTCATCTAGGTCTGCAGAGGCATTCCAATCAGTGCAATCAAAGCAGGCCTGGAGTTTCAGCTTTGACTCATCCGACCAAGTCTTCACTGATTTAATTGTTGGTTTAATGGTTTTAAGTCTGTCTGTAGGCAGGTACAAGGTGAATCATGCAGTGGTCAGAGTGTCCCACAGCTGCTCGTGGTAAAGACCTATAAGCATCTTTTATGGTTATGTAGCAGTGGTCTAAAGTATTTTTGCCTCTGGTGGGACAAATTACATGCTGGAAATATTTTGGGAGCTCTTTCCTTAAATTTGCTTGATTGAAATCTCCTAAAATGATGGGAAGGGAACCTGGGTGTTAGGCTTCAGCCTCCATAATTTGATCAGCAAGAGTTTGTAATGCCTTTTTTACACAGGCTTGTGGAGGAACATACACAGCTATTAGGAGAAATGAGGAGAACTCACGTGGGGAATAAAATGGCTTGCAGTTGATGTGTAAAGAGTCTAAGTTTTCATCACAGAACTTATATATTATAGTTATATCCTGAGACCAGTTGTTGTGGATATATAAATATAATCCCCCACCCTTTGTTTTACCTGATGTCTCTTCAATTCTTTCTGATCTAAATGTCTGAAATCCTGGGATGTACAGTATATGGTGTTGTCCCCATGATTTTGTGGATTAAGCCAGGTTTCAGTAAAACAAAGAACAGCTGAATTATAAAAATCAGAATTCCATCTATTTAAGAGATGAAGAGCTGTGCGTTGGATCCGTCACCCATTGGCGGCAGTGGCCCTGGACAGGAAGGGCTGAGGTTCAACCCCACAGCCTCACTGGGGAAGGTGGGGAAATCCCAGCCCACAAGGGGACAGGAGGGACAGACGCTTGTGTCAGCCCCGTATGACTGCTCTTCTACATCCAGCTCCCTGCCCTGCAGCTCTTTGTTCTCAAGGCTGTTCCTGTGGTTAACCACCATCTAACTCTGAAATGAAGAGACCCAAGCTTTGCAAGAGGAAACCAATCAGGTGTCAGGATCGGAAAGGACGATTGTGATTGCAGAAGCAGTGAAAATCGTGGGGAGACTTTTAGGCTGGCCAGGAGAATCCCAGATTAGCAGCCGGAGTCGGAAAGGCCGTTGTTTATAACAGCTTCCAGTAAAGGCTGGAAAGGAAGTAATTGTCTAAAGGGAAGCAATCAAGGATGACAATGAGGAGTATTATATACGCTGAGATGCCCATGAAATCCACACGGGTGAATGGTACACTCCAGCTGAGCAGGGAAGGAAATTAATGTATTCCTAGCAGTGAGATTTTTCAGAGGATTTGCTTCACGTTGCTGGTGATAGAGACTTCTCTTCTGGTACGCACAGATACCTTTGGAGGTGTTCGATAAAAGGAAATCATTTTCCCCCAGCTAAGCGTTAAGATTTGCAGAAAATAGATCATATGCCCGGGAGAAAGTTTAGCACCTCCAATGCTGGAATGAATACAGTAAAGGCTCACCTGTTGCTTTAAAAAAATGTGCTTGTTGAATAAGCCACCCCTGGCTGCATTCATGCGCGACATTAAGGCACGACAACCGCGGTCTGTTAACCATGGGGAGGGGTCCACAGGACACTAAGCCACAGACCAGCAAACTGCCAAGAACGTGGCTGTCTGGACCAAGGAAATTCCTCAAGGCTACGAAAAGCAAACAAGGAAAGCTCTCACTTTCCTTGCTGGTAAAGCAGTCAGGAATATTTGGGTTTTGTTTGGGGTTTTTTTATCCTTTTTAAACAGGATTCTGTGCCCTCTAAACAGCCAAATTTCAGAGGCGAGATAAACATTAAATCTCTAGTTAAATGCCCATCAGGGACTTATTAACTAACTGGCATTCAAAGGTTAGACAAACTTCCCACTGCCCAGGTTGTGCACAGCTGTTCTACTTCAGGGTTTCATTTAATGGAGACTCAAAATCAGTAACCACAGTAAATGTCAGGTTTTTTTCCCTCCACTCCAGCTTCCACAGGCAGGGGGTTGGGGTGGGGGGGAGAGCGGAGGGGAGGGGAGGGTAAGCAGAGGATAGGGACCCATTGTTCTTTCCATGGGTGTGGAGTGCAGCGGAGAGAGACCACCTACAGGACAAAGTTTAGTTTAAAAAAAACAAAAACAGTTCAGCCAAGTTGATAAACTTTGGGAAAGGTTAAATCCTTTGCAGAGAAGTAGTTGATTTAGCCAAGTAGCCAAGAAAAGGGTTGGCACTATGCCCAGCAGCCCTGCCCGCGCCTGGCATCCTCCAGGGGGCCCAGGCGAGCCTTTTGTGCCCAGGAGACCCAATACCCTCCTTGGCGGACAGTGATTAATGTGCCTTTTCTTCCTCCTGGTGGCAGGCAAATCTGTGGGCATTGTCACCACCACCCGCGTCAACCACGCCACGCCGAGTGCTGCTTACGCGCACTCAGCCGACCGGGACTGGTATTCGGACAACGAGATGCCCCCGGAAGCGCTTCAGCAAGGATGCAAAGACATCGCCCACCAGCTGTTTGAAAACATCCCGGACATCGAGGTGAGTCCAGAGGGAGAGGCCAGCGAAACCGGTCGGGGAGGGGAGCTGCAAGCGAGCAGCTGTAGACTTTGGGTAGGTCCAGAGTGCCATTTCTCCTCCTTGGGTGACTCCCTGGATCAAGGCCTCTCCAGGGAGACCCTCAGAACTCATCTAGGAGAAAGGAGACGGGCGATGAGCCAGATGTTCCCACCGATTTGAGCCATGGGAGGTCCCTCCTTTCTCTACGTCGGGTTTCTGTCAGCAGCAAGGATGGTGAGCAGACCAAGAAGCCCCTTCAGGATCAGGGCCCGGGCCCGCTTTGCTGCCTTTTGAACCCAGGAGCTGGGAATGGGATGGAGGCTTCCCCTCACCTGTTGATCTTCTGTCAAGCAAAAACAAAAAAAACCCAGAGAGGAAAACGCTGGATCTCAGTTCCACCCAACGACTTCTGATCTTCTAAGCTGGATTTTTCCTCCTTCTCTGCCTCCTTTCCAAATCCTGGTCTCGGTTGGCCTCCATCTGCCCACTTTCACCAGTCAAGCCCAGTGGTGGCATTCACATTTCCCCCCCCCCCCAACGGTTCGGTGTGTGTGGCTTGGTAGGTGCGTTTGGCACTCGTGTTCGTGCCCCAAACGCACGCTTTGCACGCCGCAGAGGGTTGCTTCTGACCTTCTCCTGCAATCCTGCACTCTCCCTGTGTCTTCAACAGCTGCTGTGTGGCACAATCCGCTGTGCTGCGCGAAGCAGCTGAGCTTCAAAACCAGGAAATAAAGGTTCAGAATAGAGCTGGGCCCAGCGGGAGGGCCCAGCAGCTGATCGTCGGAGAGAACAGGTTTGCTCACAGACGATCCTCAAGCCATCTCTCCAAAGAATGTACCCACTGGTCTGTATTAAAGGCAGATGTGCATCGTTGCCTCTTGGATCACGGCCAAGAACATCTTCCTGGGCCAGCATTTCGACAGGGTTCCCTTCCTTCTTCTAAGATGGGTGTCTTCATTTGAGGCTCGGAACTGAGATGGCAAGCCGGGCCCTGGGGTGATGGAAGAAAGCGTGGGAAAGAGGTTTGCAAGGAAGGAGAGACACCTGCCTCTTGATGACCCGCAAAGAGACTTTAGTTGAGCGAAAAGCACTTCCAGTACAAGAAGCTTGGCTCACTTTCTTGAGAAGACAGGAAGCTTGGCTCCCTGTCTTCAGAACGGTATCTGTCTCATCTTGAAGTGCAGCTCCTTAAATTCCTTGAAAGTTAAAAGTCCTCCAGTCCAGTTGGTCAGTCAAGGCTGGCTGGTGAGGAAAGAAAAATGGCAAAGAAAGAGGCAAGATGAAGGAGGCTGAGTCATCTTGGCAGCCATGGATAGTTCCCATGACAAGAACGCCCCCCCCCCATTCTCCCCCCATTGGGGGGGGGGGACAGCATTATCCTTCTGTTGGTCTCTTCTCCTTTTCAACACTCCAACTCTTATTATAAACACGGAGTTGATATACGAGCATGAGGCAAACCACATACATTAACAAAAGGAAAAACACTCTCAATTACAGGTTGCAAAATTGCTTATTAATGGCTTGGAAAGCTCTTTCTGGCAATGAAGTAAGAACACGGGTATTCCTGGAAAAAAATCCCCCTCCCTGGATTGATGACATTTCTCAATCTCAGCATGAGTAATTCTTCGCCTTTGATTCCGCTGCTGCTGGTTTAAATCATGAGGCGGATTTTCTTCCTTCCTCCTAGCCCAGATAATTTTGATTTAAGCACACTTCCTAGCCCAGAGAAAAGGGAAGAAGGAAGAGAGAAAAACCTGAAGTTCACCAAAGAATCACCAAATCACCTTCGGCCATCCTTGAAAAGGGCAGCATCCTCTAAAGTTTAGAGTCTAAACATACGAACAACATGTAAAAGCCGTGGAGGACCTCAACCTTAATCCATCGCATAAATTGATTCCCGCACGCGATGGTCTTGGAACCTGAACTTTATTGCCTAAAACCATTATTAAAACAAGCTTTTGTGGCTGGCAACGCTTGTTAACTTTAATGAGTTTCAAATGTGCTTGAAATGAAATCTTATTGGCTCAAGCCAAAGTAGATAACTGGAACAATATCTCCTTGTCTGAGTGCATTTGTGTGCGCTCCGGAGATCTCATCCTGCTCTCACCCTAAGGTTCAGAACAATATTTTTTTTAACCAGGGGATTTTGAAGCCTCCCAGTTTTTTCCAGTCTCCAAGTTGGCAAGGGCTTCTTCCTGTGATGTTTGGAATAACATCACTTCCAAAAAGTGATGTTCTTTGGAGCTGAGGACACACTTAGGGTGCCCACCCATTTCCCAAGAAGTGGACCAGAGCTGGGTTCAGCATAAACAGGAGTCTCAAGAGGTCATTAACGGCAGAACAAACGTCCCAGCCTGAACCCAGCTTTCCCAGGAATTCCGCCAGGTTCAGAGAGAGAGCACAGCATCCTCTGCTGACAACCCTTCTTCCTCGCTTTACCGAAGCAGGCAGCACGTTGCAAGAGGAACCGAGCGGTGCTTCGTGGCCTTTTGGGGGGCCGGGCCTCAATAGGAGCCCTGTGCCTTTTTCTTCCCAAACTGCTACCCTCATTTCAAGGAAGGTTGCCCTCACACACACACCCCAGGAGAGGAAAAGTTGCTTGGCTGATGATCCCTGCAGCTGGCAGGCCCCGAAGAGCACCTGAATTCCATAAAACGACCAACCATCAGGTGTAGAAAGCAGTTTGAGGGCTGCTCGGTGCGTCAATCCACACTTTGGTGCAAAATGCGGCCGCGCGGGTGATCTTGGGGGCTTCTCGGAGCTCTCATGTTACGCCACTTTTGCGCGAGCTGCATTGGCTCCCGGTGGCCTTCCGGGTGCGATTCAAGGTGTTGATGATCACCTTTAAAGCGCTCCATGGCTTGGGACCCGGGTATTTACGGGACCGCCTGCTGCCATCGTCGGTCTCTTGTCGACCAGTGCGCTCCCATAGGGCGGGCCTCCTCGGGGTCCCGCCAGCTGGACGTCTGGTGACCCTGAGGGTTCGGGCCTTCTCTTTGGGAGCACCCTCCCTCTGGAACGAATTGCCCCCGGAGATGAGGATCATCCCTGACCTATTGACCTTCTGGCGCGCGTTGAAAACTTATTTATTTCATCAAGCCGGTCTGGCCAATGGTTTTTATAGGGTTTTAAATTCGGTTTTTAAATGGTTTTAATTTTCTTAACTCCCTACTTTTTAAATTCTTAATTGGCCAACCTATTTAATTCTTTTAATATTTTTTAAATTATTGTATATCTATTTATATGTTTTTTATTTGGCTGTGCACCCACCCCGAGTCCCTAGGGAGAGGGGGCGGTATACAAATTTGAATAATAAATAAATAAAATAAATAAATCAGGAGTACAGAAGGAGAAGCCGATGGAGGAGAGGGAAGAAGATGTGGTGAAAGGCACCTGGGATGCAGAAGCTCATTGGACACAAAGCAGGGATTCTCAGAAGGAATTATCTTGGATTATCCCAGAATGGACAGAAGAGACGCAGTGGCTCAGCGGCTAAGGTGCTCAGCTTGTCGATCAGAAAGGAAGGTCGGCAGTTTGGCGGTTCAAATCCCTAGCATTGCCACGTAAGGGAGTGAGCTCTCGTTCCTTGTCCCAGCTTCTGCCAACCTAGCAGTTCGAAAGCACATAAACGCAAGTAGAAAAATAGGGACCAACTTTGGGTGGGAACAGTGTTCCGTGCGCCTTTGGGCATTTAGTCATGTTGGCCACATGACCACGGAGACGTCTTCGGACAGCGCTGGCTCTTCGGTTTTGTAATGGAGATAAGCAGCGCCCCCTAGAGCCGGGAATGACTAGCACGTATGTGCGAGGGGAACCTTTACCTTTATCCCAGAGACCGGTTCCTGATTGAGGACCGTTCCCAGAATCTGTCGCCTTCCCATGAGAAGAAGTCTCCCTTCTTGCACTGGTTATGAAACCCTTGGCTGGCATGGGAAGGCGGCCTTGGCAGAGGAGATGCCAGGAGGCCCTGAAAGAGCTACCTTCCCGTCCCAAGGCTTGGCTCAGCCATGGCACACATCAGGCCATCCCAGCTGTTTCCAGGTGCTTCGACTCTTCTCCGCACAGCCCTTGGCACCAGGTGCCCCACGAGTCCACCGTGCAGCTGCCCTGTGGGTTGAGGCTGGCTGGCCAATGGCCACGCCTGCACCGGTGCCAACGTCAGCCCCCTGGCATCGGGCACCGCATTTTTCTGGGGTAAATAAATAGGTGTGTCTTTCCGTTTGAAAACAAATCCTTCCGGAGAAAAGGAGTACTAAATCTGTCATTTAAGTAGCTTAATAGGAGCTTTTTTTATTTAATATATAATTTTAACTTTGTTCCGAGGCTGGAAATAATTATATCTTAGGCAGCCAATTCTATTTAATATAGATCTCTAGGTGTGTAATTATTATGATTATTTCGCTGCTGCTGCTGCTGCAGTTTCGTGATTCACCTTCTAAGACTCTAAATCCGAAGAGGAGGCTGGAACAGGCAGCAGAAAGGGACTGTGGTCAAATAAATATGTTTTCCATCAAGGCCGCCTCAGATGCTTGCCCAGCTGAATTAAAATCCTCTTCGTTTGGGGAAGGAGCCTGAAGGCGCCAACCCAGCCCTTGAGCACCATTCAGGTTGCCTCAAATTGCTCTTGGCCTCTTCCCCACAGCTTCTGCCAAATCCCTGCCTGGGTAAGCGGTCTGGCCGGGCCAACATCAGAGGCAATGGAGGCCTCACCGTGCCGTCACGGGGAAGCCTCTGCGTCTCGGATCCCCTTGTCTCTGGCTGTCCTCTCTCCCCTCCACGATGCTGTGCTCCCCACCCCCCGGGGGTCTCTCTCTCTCTCTCTCTGTAGCCTGCAGGCTTGAGGTGGGGAGGGGGTCTGCCTTGACTGGCCTGGGCACTTGGGCACCAGCTACCCTCTCATCTCCTCCACTCAGGTCATCATGGGAGGAGGCCGGAAATACATGTTCCCCAAGAACACAAGCGACGTGGAGTACCCGGAGGAGGAGAAGTACAAGGGGACCCGTCTGGACAACAGGAATCTGGTCCAGGAGTGGCAGGATGCCAAGCCCAAAGACAAGGTGAGGAGTCAAAACTGGCCAGTTCGGCAAAGCGGTTTCTGATCGCGATCGTGGATGCAGGGCTGGGAAGAGAGGAGGCGGCTTGCCCCGGGCAAATTCTAGTTCGGGTTCCTCCTGGGCATCAGATCCATCCGGGAGAAAATTCAGGAGACAGATGGTTGTCTGTCCTCCTTCTACCTCTGATAATGTTACCTAGTTTGGGTAATGAAACATCTGCGAGAAAACAACCAAGCTCAGAGAGCACCAAGGAGCCCACAGTCCTCCTCCTCCTCCTCCACAACCCCATTCCCTTCTAGCACTGATGGTGTTTTCTAGTTTGGTAATGAAACGTCTGCAAGAAAGCAACCAAGCTGAGAGAGCACCAAGGAGCCCACAGTCCTCTTCCTCCACCTCCTCCTCCTCCCCCCACTGATGATGTTACCTAGTTTGGATAATGAAACGTCTGCGAGAGCACCAAGGACCCCACAGTCTTCCTCCTCCTGGGCTCTCTCTGCGAGGGAGCCACTGAGGATCGCCAGAGGGGAGCCTCTCTTCGGCCTGAGCCACAACCCTCTTTGTGAGCTGCCCTGGCCTCCTTGGAGTCAGGGAAGGGGCAGGGATCCCGCTTCTAAAAAACCCTTCGGCTGAGCCCCCCTCCTCTCCTCTTCTCCCAGAAGGCCCTCTATCTATGGAACCGGGCGGGTCTGATGGAGCTGAACCCAGCGAAAGTCGACTATCTTTTGGGTGAGTTTGGCAGATGGGTGGGAGCTCAGGTGGACTCTGGGAATCCTGGCCCCCTTTAGCAGAGACCCCCCCCCCAACGAGAGCCCCTAAGGCCTCCGGAGTGACCTCTCTTGACACGACTCACTCGGCCAGTCTCGCCGCTGAATTTATCCCGGTGCCAGATGTCTCTCACGCGAGCAAAGAACAACGTTCGCTCTCCAAGCTCAAATGGATGAAATTGGGGGGGGGAAGACGTAAGAATTTGGGCATGTCGTTTGCCCTCCAGCGTGGGATGAATTTGCGGGCCGTTCAAAGCCCCGAGAAGCCACCTAGCTTGCTCCCCCGTTTTCGTTGAATGGGTGAAGGGGATAACGATCTTTTCTGCCAGTCCAAGTTTTTTGCCTTTGGGATAATTAATTGCTACCAAGTTCTACTCTCTGTGTGAGAGTTTCCTCTTGCAAGGAGGGGCATTGGGGGGCTCCAGAGAAGAGAAGGACGGGCAGCTGAGGGTTGGCACCTTGGCAAGAAGAAAGGAGTAAGGCTGGATTCCTTCATAGGAGCAGCCAAAACATTTATTTATTTTGCTTGTTAAGCATGTTATGAGAAAACAAGTTAAGTATGAACATAACATAAACATATATAAACGGGTATAAGTATATACATAATAGATGAGTATGAATAAATGGGAACAATAGGACAGGGATGGTAGGCATGCTGGTGCGCTTACGCACGACTCCTTACAGACCTCTTAGGAATGGAGTGAGGTCCACGGTACACAGTTTAAGGTTAAAGCTTTTTGGGAGGTTTGAGGATGTAACAACAGAGTCAGGGAATGAGTTCCTGCCGTTGACCCCTCTGTTGCTGAAGTCGTATTGTCTGCAAACGGGTTTGAAGCAGTTTACGTTGAGTTTGTATCTACTGTTCGCCCCTGTGTTATTGCGGTTGAAGCCGAAGTAGCCGTTGACAAATAGGATGTTGTAACAGATAATTGTGTGTACTAAGCTCAGGTCAGACCATTAGGCAGCGTAGTTCTAGGTTGTCCAGATCCAAAATTTCAAGCCTGGTGGTGTAAGGTATCAATCATATTCATGACCCTTATACAATGTGGATTATGTGCACAGCAAGACGCTGAAAGACAGCAGCTGAAGGGTCCTGGTGGAAACCCCCCCCAGTTGCCTGGGTGGCTGTCAACTCAAAAATATTTCTCTGGTCTTTTAGAGTTGCCAGCAGAAAAGGGAGAGGGGAAAGTAGTGCATTCCTTAAATGCTTCAGATAATTGCAGGTAGCCAAAGCTGTTGGCGCACAAGATTATTACTGGAGAGCATGATTGATGACTCTTGGCTATGGATGTGTCCCATTGGAGAATATACATGGGGGGGGAGACCAGGGTCAAGGGTGAAATGAATGTGTCTCAGAGTCGGCTACATCCAAGTAGCATCGACATGGCCACTCCCAATAAATCTTCTTCAAACCCTGAGAGATGTGGCCAGAGACTCATGATTTAAAAGGGGTGGATGCCGGAGCCCTGACAGTGGCATCTTCTGGGCAGCTCTTGCCAAGTCCCCTCCCTCTTCTCCGCAGGTCTCTTCGAGCCCATCGACATGATGTATGAGCTGAACAGGAACAACCAAACCGACCCTTCCTTGACCGAAATGGTGACGGTGGCGATCCAAATTCTCCAGAGGAACCCCCATGGATTTTTCCTCCTGGTCGAGGGTGAGCCACGGGAAGGGGGACATCATAGGCACTGGAGGAGGGGGGCAGGGGGTGGGAAGAGACTGAAGAGGGCTGGAAGGGGGGGAACCACGCTGGGAGTTCACCCTCTCTGTTCTCTGAAGGTGGCAGGATTGACCACGGGCACCACGAAGGGAAGGCCAAGCAGGCCCTGCACGAGACGGTGGAGATGGACCGGGCCATTGGCGAGGCTGGCATCCTGACCTCTTCCGAAGACACCCTGACGGTGGTGACTGCAGACCACTCCCACGTGTTCACTTTTGGGGGCTACACAATTCGTGGCAACTCCATTTTCGGTATGTGGTGTCTCCGTCCACTGATACCCACTGTAACTCTGTGTGAATGCTCGAATCCTTGGTCAGCGAAATGCCCCTTGGACGGCAGAGGGAGCAGTTCCCTGGGGGACAGCCCAACTTGTGGGTCACGTTCACTTGGTGCCAACTGGTCCCATAACACTGGGTCTCCCTCCTTCCCTGGGCGAAAGGGGCCTGGGAAGTCAATTCTGGCTCCACTTAATGCCGGGATCAATCCTTTCGTGTCCACATAGAGAAAGGCCCCCAAAAGGTTATGGGAGAATCCTTGGTAAAGATGGCTTCCTTTTTCTCTAGGGCTGGCCCCGATGCAGAGCGATATGGACAAGAAGCCATTCACTTCCATCCTGTATGGGAACGGTCCTGGGTACAAAATTATAGCTGGAGAAAGAGAGAACATCTCTGCAGTCAATTTCAGTGAGTACCAGTCAATGGTTCCCCCTCTTCCTTCCAGTAAATGGGGGTTCAGCAAGATCCTGTTCATTTCCAAAGGGACATCTACAATGGCTCTTCAGCCAGGTCAGATTTCTCCCTGCTTTGGGACCCCTGGATCAGCCATGATGCTTGTCTCTCCAAGCAGGGGTGGGATTCTACCTATTTGCACCTATTCGCTAGAACCAGGTTGTTAACATTCTAAGCAGTTCAGAGAACCGGTTGTTAGAAGAAATTCCTGGCCTAATCCTGTAAGGAAGGCAGGAAGGAAACATTCTGGTGTTGCTTACAGAAACTCTCTCTCCGTTAACCTTTATTACATTCTTGGCAGGACTAGACTTCCTGTCTCTGGAACTTCTCTGGAGTTTCTTTTTCCCTCCTTTGCTGGTACTTTGCTTGTGTGGAGTGACCATTCAAAGTTACAATGGCACTGAAGAAAGTGACTTAGGACCATTTTTCACACTTACGACTGTTGCAGCATCCCCACAGTCATGAGAGGCCAGGAGAGGAGATGCGTGCCTCGATGTGAGTGATATTGAGTTGGCCACACCCAGCCAATAACATGACCACCAAGCCATACCCACCACCTAAGCCACACCCACAGAACCGGTTGTTAAAAATTTTGAATCCCACCCCTGCCTCCAAGGTAGGGGTCTTCAAACTTGACAGCTTTAAGACTTGTGGATTTCAACTCCCAGAATTCCTCCTCCAGTCATGTTAGCTCAGGAACTCTGGGAGTTGAAGTCAAGTCTTAAACTTGCCAAGTTGTGAAGACCCTTTCTCCAAGAGTTTGCCAGGGCATCTCTTCTCCCTTGACTGATCTCCGAAGGCCAAAGGGCACCGGCTCCTTATCCTGCCTTCCTTCGTCTTGCTCCTCCCTCCCTCCCTCCCTCTCCGGGGCACTCACCTTCCTTTTCTCCCTCCGCAGCCGATGCCAACTACCAGGCGCAGTCAGCCGTGCCACTGCGCATGGAAACGCATGGAGGTGAGGACGTAGCCGTCTTCGCCAAGGGCCCCATGGCTCACCTCCTCCACGGGATCCACGAGCAGAACTACATCCCCCACGTGATGGCCTACGCCGCCTGCATCGGCGAGAACCAGGCGCACTGCCACTCAGGCGCGCCAGGCAGCCGGTCCGGATCCGTCCCTCTGATTTCAGCCATCTCCTCCATCCTTCTGCTCCGAGTTTTGTTCTAAAGGCTCAGTTCTTCAGACTTTCCGGATTGAGGGTTTTGTTTTAGTATTTTTTTTTTTTTTGCTTTGTGTCTGTTTTGAGGTTTTCAACCTCAAACTTCCCTCGAGGGGTTTCTGGCTTCGTGGAGGGGAAACCACAATGGACGACTCGGCTTCTTACTCCCCAAGGAACTGCTCTGTTCTGGAACAGAACAGCCCATGGATTCAGGATTGGTGCCAATCGGAGCAGCTGGAAAAGCTGGGATATATATATTTCCCCCGACCCCCACCCCCCTTAAAGAGAAGGGTTTGTTCCATTGGACCAGGAACTCAACAGGCAAATCCACATCTGTCCACATCGGCCGCATCTTAATTTGAGCCCCGAAGAATTTCCAAGCAGCTTCCAAGTGCCCCCTCCAAGCCCCCCAAGGGAGGAAGTCACAAGACGCCCCAGGCAGGGGTGATTCAGGGTACGAAGCCCATAAATTACCAAAACTCATAAACCCTCCATGTCTCCACCCCATCAAGTCAGTTTTTTCTGCTGCCAATAGCTGGAACAGGATGGCCCTTCGTAGCAATTCCAAAGTCTTTAAAACATGTCGCCCTTTTCATTCCCTCCGCACACCCCACAACCCCATCGCTAAGAATTGTGACTTAAGCAAATGGAAGTCTGGAAAACAGAGTCCCACAGGGGAAGGGTTCATATGAAGCCAGGTGGCGGCAGTGGGTGCCACCGTAATAAGCCAGTATAGGTCGGCGCCAATGTGAACGCGGCCTCTGTGGCGCACTGCGGTTTGTAAAAGCCTTGGCTTGCGGATTAGCCCAATGTACAAACCCAGTTACTGTACACAGCTTATTCAGCAAACCCTGATTAAAGGTAAAAATTTGGCTTAGCTTGAGAGGTAGACAAACTCCACCCTGGGGTTGCATGAGAGGGGGGCTGCTTGTAAGGGCTGCAGGTGTAAATCTCTACAGTGTAGGGCAGGGGTCTCCAACCTTACAACACTCAAAAGAGCCACTTGGACCCGTTTCTCACAGAAAAGAAAACACCGGGAGGCAATAATTTAACAACCGGTGTGACTTGGAGGTGGGTGGCCAACTCGAGGTCACTCACTCCCACCCAGTCACCTCCTGCTCTGGAATACGGTTCGAGTCTCCATCCCCCAGCATCACCCTTACCTTCTCAGGCCAGGGAAGGAGTGATGGGGACGGGAGGGGCCAGCCAGTGGTGGGATCAGCCAACAAGCAGCCATAAGAGCCGCATGTGGCTCCAGAGCCACAGGTTGCCTAGCCGTAATGTAAGGGAGCCCGTTACGAACTCTGCCCCTCCTGGTGCAGAAGGCTGAGTGGGGGAAGGAGAGGAGAACTGGAGGGGGGCACTGCCCTTCACAAAACGGGGGGCTAGATAGAAGTCAGACAGGTCTTGGCAGTGAATGTCCACTTGGAAGCCAGACCCTCTCTGGTTCTTCATGCCTTGAGCAATTCCTTGTCTTTTTCTTTTGCTTCTGATGGGCTGTAGGTTCAGGGCAACTAAAGGACATCCACTGTCCCTTAATCGGTCCTTAACTCCATAGAAGTCATTTCCACGAGACACCATGGAAAGTCTCTCTCTTCCTCTCTCCAGCTGGGAAGCCATGATGGATGGGCAGAGATTCGCCTTTAGTGGCCGTGCATGGAAAGGGAAGAGGTGGGAAAAGGCAGGTCCTCTCTGGTCACCTCTGAACTTCTCCAGGAGCCTCTGGGGGCCGCAGAGCACCAATGCTGGGCTCCGGTCATTGTCAGTTTGAGTTCTCACAGCTCTTCCAGTCTTTCTCTTCAGTTTCTTGACTCTTGGGAAGGAGTATGGGAAACGTAGTTGGGGGGCAGCCTTTTTGCTCACTTGAAGGACAGGACCTTCGCCTCTCCCTGATACTTTGGGCAGGGCACAGGGAGATTTTCCGCTTCCAGACAGAGAAAGGCATCAGACAAAGCAGCTTCTTCATCTTTGAGGGATGGAAGGCCTTCTCTGCCAAAGAAAAGGCGCCCAGATCGACCGGCAGGCAACTTTGGGAGTTTGCTCTCCCATTAAAAAAAAATGAAACTCTAAATTGATTTTCTTTTTTCCCCCCCTCTTTGTTTGCATAAGTTTTAAAACGTTGAAATTCAGGGCGAGGAGGAATCTGAAATAAAATTATTTTGGGACCGGCTGAAGAACTGGCTGTTTTTGAAGGAAATGGGCACTTCCCAGGGCACAGCGGCCATCCAGAACCGCAGATCTGATTTGGGGAACAGATGGACAAGAAAACGATGGGAAAGCCATCTACTGAGAGCGCTTCCGAAAGTTTGGAGTGAGCTCTTCTTTCTGCTCGGGTTGGGCCCTCCGGTTCCGGATGTTGAATCAGGGCCCGTCCTTCCCGCCTCATTCCCACGTTTCAAAGAAGGAGCAGGGGAAGAATTACCCCAAAACCCGCCCAACGCAGTAGGGGAAACAGAGGGGCTCTTAAAGAAACACCACCCATGCTACCCTCCTAAGGGGGCAGGGGCTGATGGGTTGCCAAGGGACTTCAGGGTGCTTTAAATGTGGACTGCGTGCAGAGGGGAGATCCAGAAATTTGCCATTAGAGGCTGATGGCTTGCAGGCCATATCTCTCCCCAGTCAAATCTGGGACAGTTTGACACCTGGGCTGACTGGCGGAGGGAGGGAGGGAGGGGCCGCATCGCTTTGCTGGCTCCAGAGCCCCCCATTACTGAGGACAAGGGGTGAGAGAACAAAACCCCTCCCCTTGTCTGGGGTGCTGCAGAGCTGTTTGCCAAGCAGAGTCAACAACGCTGGCTACACAGAGGAGCGTCTGATACGGCACCTTAATAAATACATTTATTCCTATATTTATGGTTAGCGGTTTTTGCCCTCCACGTCCCACAAGCGCATCCAAGCACAGAACAGCTAGTCAAAAGGTGTCAAGGAACCGTAAACGACAAATAACAGAGCAAGGAGCTTCTCAAATAGAAATCTGCTGGCGGGGCAGCCCAAGGCGGAAGGCAGCAGCCCACGGAGGGCCAGGGGAGAGATGCAGGAAACTCGGGTTTTTCCTCGGCTCAGCTAGAGGGGCCAGAATCACACACTGGAGCCCCATTCCACAACTGAAGAACTTCAAGGCTTCTTAATGGAATTGCCTTGAAAGCATCTGCCTGCTCTCCTTCCCTTGGCACGATGGGCCAGCGATCAAAGGATGGGGGGGGGGGGGGGGGGCAGGGAATTGGGTCTCGGAGAGGAAATGCCAGATACTGACACCCCCCCACCTCCATGAGCAGAGCCTCCCCCCCCACTCCTTTTTTTGCTCTGTGTCTAAATTAGCCACAACCAAGCACAATTTTCTCCTTTTGCTAAAGCTTGCTTTGGCTCCTAGCCACGGGCAACATTGCAACCGCTTACTGGCCAAGAGCCTCAGTGGAAAGTTCAGAGTCTCAGGAAGGAGCTGGGCGGCCCTGGCATCTGGTGCCTTGGCTGGGCGGGAGCTCCCGGGAAACATCTGGGCAGAAGGGAAACGGTGCTGGCCCTCCAGGCTCCGGGAACAGGAGGCCTCATCCATCTCACCTGAAGAGATGCCGCAGACAGATGTTGACAAAGGGGACCCTAGGGAGCATTGGGGGCAGTCTTAGTGACTTAGTGAATATTCCATTCAATGGGAGCCAACAATGTGTGGCGACAGCCAAAAAAGCCAATGCAATCCTGTTGCATTAACAGAGGGATACAATCGACATCAAGTGAGGTGCTAATACCACTCTAGAAAGCCTTAGTAAGGCCACACCTAGAGTACTGCATCCAGTTTTGGTTACACCACACTATAAAAAAGAATGCAGGGAAGAGCAACCAGGATGATTGGGGGACTAGAGGCTAAAACATACGATGAAGAACGGTTGCAAGAACTGGGCCTGGCTGGTCTAGGGAAGAGAAGGACCAGGGGAGACAGGAGAGCAGCCTTCCAATATTTGAAGGGAGAGGGAGAGAAAGGAAAGAGAAAGGAAGGAAGGAAGGAAGGAAGGAAGGAAGGAAGGAAGGAAGGAAGGAAGGAAGGAAGGAAGGAAGGAAGGAAGGAAGGAAGGAAGGAAGGAAGGAAGGAAGGAAGGAAGGAAGGAAGGAAGGAAGGAAAAAAGAGGGAGAAAGAAAAAAAGAGAAAAACAAAAAGGGAGAGAGGAGAGAAAGAAAAAGAAAGGAAGGAAGGAGAGAAAGAGGGAGAGAGAGCAAGGGAGACTGGAAGCTAAATCCTATGACGAACAGTTGCAGGAATTGGGCCTGACTGGTCTAGGAAAGAGAAGGACCAGGGGAGATAGGAGAGCAGCCTTCCAATATTTGAAGGGAGAGGTAGAGAAAGGAAAGGAAGGAAGGAAGGAAGGAAGGAAGGAGAGAAAGAAAAAAGAGGGAGAGAAAGAAAATAAAAAGGGAGAGAGGAGAGGAAGAAAAAGAAAGGAAGGAAGGAGAGAAAGAAAGAAAGGAAGAGAGAGCAAGAAAGAGTGACTGGAGGCTAAAACCTACGATGAAGAATGGTTGCAGGAACTGGGCATGGCTGGTCTAGTGAAGAGAAGCACTAGGGGAGACAGGAGAGCAGCCTTCCTATATTTGAGGGGCTGCCCCAGAGAGGAGGAAGGGGTCAAGCTATTTTCCAAAGCACCCGAAGGCCAGACAAGGAATAATAATGGATGGAAAAGGATCAAGGAGAGATTCAACCTGGAAATAAGGAGGAATTTCCTGACAGGGAGAGCAATCAACCGATGGAACAGAAGTTGCCTTCGGAAGTTGTGGAAGCTTCATCCCTGGAGGCTTCCAAGAAGAGACTGGACTGCCCTCTGTCAGGAATAGTGGAGGGTCTCCTGCTTGGGTGGGGGGTTGGACTAGATGACCTACAGAATCCCTCCCAACTCAATTAATCTGTATCTGGATTGGCCAGGGAGGGTTGTACCTTCAGGATCTTCTGCTGGAATCCGGTTTGGGACTGTCACCTCCGATCAAGAAAAATATTTCCGTCTTCTTGGTCACTTCCAAACCCCTTTACAAATATGGACCTGAAATGAAATTCCAGGTTGATTTCTTTCCCCCACAAGATGCCCCCAGCAAATCAGATTCTGGGAAGAAACGGCTTCCACGTGCCTTAATTCCAGGCCCTGCAGCTGGGCACGGACGCGGGAGCAAACCCTAAACTACCTCTGTGTCCTGAGATGCCACTTGGGCCCCTCTGTTCAGGTGGCTGTGGGTGGGTGGAGAGCCTCAAGAGAAGCCCCTGCTTGCACATCCCCTCCTGGTGGGCACAAAAGGGTGGGGGAGAGGGGGCACTCTTCTTGGTCCACTCCAGCTGGGCAGATGTCCTTTGAGGCAGTGGAGGCCACAAGGGCTCCAATTCTTGCCAGGCCCCACAAGCAGGCCACCAGGGGCGATGAATCCTCCCCTCCGGGCCTCCAATGCCTTGTGGTTATTGGTCAGTTTCCACTAGGTCTCTCCTGACCCAGACAAACCAGCCAGCCCTGTGGACAAAGGGACAGGCCAGAGTGGGCCGGCTTCACCGTCTGCCCAGTTGAATGTCAGGTCTGCAAACCACCAAACCCTCCCGAGGTTTATTTTTAAAACTTTGCCCTCTGCAGAAACCCCTTTTTTGGGAGGGGCTTTGTCAACCTCCTTCTGTCAGAAACGGGGTTAAGCCGAGCCTTTCCTGGCAGGTGGCACCCAAGGCGACAATGTGCGGCTCGGAGGCGGAGGCTAGCTGGACCACTGGCTGACCAGCAGGAGCCCTGGTCAGCTGGGTTGGCAGCCAGGGTGGGGAAAGGTTTGTTCAGCGGGAGGGTTTGGATCAATATTTATCTCCAGAGGGCAGGTGCCCAAGGAGGTGAGAAGAGGCCAAAAGGCTCTTGTCCAGCCTGGGCAGCCTCAGGTGAGAGAAGGAATCTGATGGCCAGATAAGAACGCTTTCCCAGCTGGCAGCACAAGGGCTGTGCCAATGCTGGCATCTATCCTGCTGCCCGGAGAGAGGCCGGTGCCCCTTCCAAAACCAACCAACCAGGTCATCCTGGAGGGCTGGCAAAGCTGGACACACAGGAAGCCTCTGTCTTCCCCGAGCCACCAAGCCAGGCTGCCCGGGCACTAAGAATAGCAACCGGACAGGAGATGGGGAAGTGCCCAGAAAAAATACTTTTGCGGATTTGGTCTTCCAATGCCACACGTGGCACAATGCACATTGGCTCCGGGCGTTTTGGGGCAAGCCGGGGCTACCTTCACCTTGGCAAGTTTAATCAGGAGGTGCAGATTTGGGTTCAGACAGCGCAAAAGAGAAAAGAAAGCAGGCACAGGTGTTGTCTTTCAATACCCAAGAAAATGCTCACCTGGATTTGCTGGCCAGGAATCAGAATTCTTTTTTTCTTTCTTTCTTTCTTTCTTTCCTTCCTTTTTTCCTTCCTTCCTTTCCTTTCCTTCTTCTTTCCTTCCTTCCTTCCTTCCTTCCTTCCTTCTTTCTTTCTTTTTCTTTCCTTCCTCCTTTCCTTTTTTTTCCTTCCTTCTTTCTTTCCTTTCTTTTTCCTTCCTTTCTTTCCTTCCTTTCTTCCTTCTTTCTTTCTTTCTTTCTTTATCTTTCTTTCTTTTCTTTCCTTTCCTTCCTCATCCTTCCTTTTCTTTCCTTCCTTCCTTCTTCCTTTCGTTCTTGTCCTTTCTTCTTTCTTTTTCTTTCTTTTCTTTCTCCCTTTTCTTTCTTTCTTTCCTTTCTTTCTTTCTTTCTTTCTTCCTTCTCTTTCTTTCTTTCTTTCTTTTCTTTTCTTTCTTTCCTTCCTCTGTCTCTCTCTCTGATTGCTGACCTTCGAGAGGTCACCGTCCCCTCTTCTTTCCTGGCAGTTCCTGCAACAATTCACAATATTGGAGTTACTGCAAGGCCTTTTCCAGAAAACCAAGTTTCTAATAATAACAATAATAATAATAACCCCAAACCACTTGGCAAGTAACAGTATGGAAACCGGTTTACAGCCAAGACTGGGTGGGCTTCTCCCACAGGACCAGACGAATCCCTCTGACTTTCAAGCCCAAAATTGCTCTGCCTCTTTTCTTCCTTCGAACCCCAGAATGAGAAAAACGCCACACTTTTAAACTGTTTATCTGGCCCTTTTACAAGCCAAAGCAGCCACTGGCTTGGATCTGATCCCTTTGGAAAGGCTGCCATCCCTGGGACTGACAGAGTGTGCCTTGAAACACCGGTTTATTTCTTCGCCGCTCGGGCACTATTAACTTGGAGAATTCCTTGCCCCAAGACGGCTTTCAAGGTGGAATGCCTGAATCTGGCCAGAGCTGTTTAAGAGATGTCTCATTTTAGCATCCCTGTGTCTCAGGGGTCCCTCCCCTTGAAAAACAGGGATGGGTCAATCGAATCCTGCTTATGGCATCTGCTGGGGATGGAGGGGTTGAGGCAGGAAGCATCTCCTGTTGGTGCTTTTTCCCCAAAGCATCAGTGCTGAGATTCCCACAAAGTTAGAACAAAGCGAGTTCCTTGGCATGTCTAACTGGGTGGGCTCCTCACTTCCAGGTAAACAGCAATTTGCTCAGCACCAGGAAGATTAAAGGGGAAAGCACTTAATCCCAACCGGCAACCCAGGCAAGAGAGGGGAGGTGTCATCGGAGGGATGTTCAGTAAATCAAAACGCTTTCTTAAATGGAGGGGAAGGAGGTTGGCGGGGCCTGGAAGTTTCCCCACACATCTTACACACATACCACAACTCCCTCCCCCCCCCCCCCCCCCCCCACCACTTGGCAAAAAAAATAAGGGAAAGGCAAGAAGGGGAGGAAAAAAAAAAAGAGGGACAAATTGTTTACAGCTTGGGATGACTAACAGGTTCTCCTTCTCCCAGCCGCGGGCAAGTCGGAGAGCTCTTGATGCTGGATCCGTTTTCCCTCCCGACAGTTCCCAGGGTGGTCTGGAAGACTCAGGCAGGCACACACACACAAACACACACACAGAGAGAGAGACCCTCTACTTGCTCAGTTTGGGATTTCTTTCCACTAACTTTGAACGGATCAAATTCAGATGCTAAACGGAGGGAATTGCAATCCTGCCGGGAGAGAGCGGCCCAGCACAACGGCCTTTTGTCCCCTTATCCCATGCGCTCGCATCCCCTCCTTTTATCAGAAAATAACAGCATCTCTGCTCCCCCACCCCTCCTCCGGAAAGACAGCATCCGCGCCACGAAGGCCTCCTCCTGCCTCCCAAAATTAGGAAGCGATTCCCACCCTGCTGTCCACCTATCTTGACTCGCTCCCCCTAAGACGTCATTCCTTTAATTTTTTTATTAATCGGCGGAGATTATGAGGGGGCTCCCTTCCTCAAGCCTTGCCTGGACCCCTCTCAGGCACCCCAGAAAGGAAGGTGTATGGGAGAGACAAGAATTAGAATTAGAATAAGGGTTGGAAGGGACCTTTGGCAAGAAACCCTCTATCACTTCAGACAAATGGTTATCCAATCTCTTTTTAAAAACTTCCAGGTGTTGTACCCACAACTTCTACTGATTCTACTGATTAGTTGTCCTTACTATCAGGAAATTTATCCTTAGTTGACGGAGCTGCACGCCCCATTTTAAAGATATTCCAAGGATTGTTGGCCCTATGCTGGTCCCTCCCTCTACACAAAGGATCCTCACTCTCTCACACACCCAGTGTCCCTACTCCTGGGTTGCTCCTGTCCCCAAAGGTGATGTCATCTCAAAACTGGCTGTTTTTTTACGCAGAGTCCCAGCCAGCCTCCTCAGACGTTGTCAGATCAGGGAAACAGAAGAGCAGGAGCGTTGTCTGCAGGAACAAATTTGGCCAGAAATCATATGGCAATGGCTCTGTACTACGTATTGGCAAAACAATCAGAAAATAAAATACAGGCTGAATAGTCAAGACTTTGTTGATGATCCAAACTCTGTCAAGGATCTTGGAGTACTCATCTCTAATGATCTAAGTGCTAGAGCCCACTGTAACTACACAGCCAAAAAGGCGTTAAGAGTTGTTAACCTAATCTTACGTAGCCTTTCCTCTGGTAATATTACACTAATAACTAGAGCATACAAAACATTTGCTAGACCAATACTCGAATACAGCTCATCAGTCTGGAATCCACATTACGTATCTGATATTAACACAGCTGAGAAAGTCCAGAAATATTTCACAAGAAGAGTCCTCCACTCCTCTACTCGTTGCAGAATACCTTATGCCACCAGACTTGAAATTCTAGACCTAGAGAAACTAGAACAACGCCGCCTTCGGTCCGATCTAAATATAGTATATAAAATCATACCTTGCAATATCCTACCTGTCAATGAATAATTCAGCTTCAACCATAACAACACAAGAGCACACAATAGATACAAACTCAAGGTAAACCGCACCAAACTTGATTGCAGGAAATATGATTTCAGCAATAGAGCAGTCAATGTCTGGAATACTCTACCTGACTCTGGTTTCTTCCCCAAACCCCAAAATCTTCAACATTAGATTGTCTACTATTGACCTCATCCCTTTCCTAAGGGGTCTGTAGTGGGCGTGCATAAGCGTACCAATGTGCCTACCGTCCCTGTCCTATTGTTCCTTTTATATTTTATTTTTCTAATATGTATCCATGTATTCATAACTATGTTTTACTTATACCTATTATCTTGTAAGCAATTGACAAAATAAAATAAATATAAATAAATAAATAAAATAAAATAAAAACTGGGGAATCTGATGGCAGAACTTTTCCCACTAAGGATGAAGAACAACAAGGAAAATTCCCAAGGGAGCTTCCAGAGGCAAGTGTGGATGAATCTCCAGGAGATCTCCAAGAGATCCACTGCTGGGGTTCCCAACTTCTTAAGTTTCTTGTAGTGCTGATGCAAAATTACTGGAGGTTGATTAACGGCTTTCAAAAAATCCTTTTTCTGGACTTGAAAGAAAATGTAGACTTTGGGTTCTGTGATTAGGGATGCAGAAGAGGCCCAGCTCTGCCTCCATACGGTAGAATGACCGTGCCAAAGTTCACCGGAAGAGTAGTTTTTCGGCCAGCTTTCCAGGCCAGGCACCTCCCCAGTGGGAACTGGACATGTATGAACTCTCGTCCCGGAATGACCTGTGATATCATCCCAGATGGAAAAGGAAGGATCTGGAACGGACACTCTTTGCAGAAACCAAGTCTGGAAAAGTTTCCGACTTCTTCACCCTGGGAAGGATCACAGACCTGTCAAAAGGCCTTTCAGCCAGAGCTGTCCGTCCAAGAGGGACCCTCAATTAAGAGACTTCGCTGGAGAGATTCAGTTTCCAAAGATAGCAGGAATTTTCCAAACACAGCAAGCGTTGATGAGAGGAAACAGGGAAGCCTTTTCTTCCTACAGGGGACAACTCTGTCAAAGCCACCAAAAAAGAAATAATAATAATAATACAAGTAGTCTTCGACTTATGATCACAATAGAGCCCAACATTTCTGCGGCTAAGGAAAGTACTTGTAAAGTAAGCTTTGCCCCCATTTTACGACTTTTCGTGCCACAGTTGTTAAGGTCATTAAATGAAATCTGGCTTCCCCATGGCCTTCGGCTTGTCAGAAGGTTGCAAAAGGGGACCACGTGAACATTGCCGAACACTGCGACCGTCGTAAATACGAGTCAGTTGCCAAGTGTCTGAATTTTTAATCACGCGATGACGGGAAAATGCTGCAGAGGTCGTTAAGTGTGAAAAACGGCCATAAGTCCCTTTTTTTTTTCAGTGCCTTCAAACCATCACTAAACTGTTGTGAGGACTACCTACCTACTAATAACAATCAGGTGTATTTTGCAATGAAATAAAAAACAGAGATGTAGAGACAAGCTGGATTAATTTGAGAATATCATTAGCCTTGTAGGATCATCACATGATTAAAAAAATTAGGAATTTGATGGGGTCGGAAGGCAGAGATTCCGTTAAAAAGAAGACCAAGCAGCAGGAAAAAAAGATGAATATGGAAAAAAAGATGAATATGGAAAAAAAGCTTGGGTACATTCCTGCATCCCTAATCACAGAACCCAAAAGTCCTACATTTTCTTTCAAGTCCAGAAAAAGAACTTTTAAAAGCCCATTAGTCAATGTCTAGTAATTTCACATTATGGCAGCATTACAGGAAACTTGAGAACTTGGGAACCAAACATTGCGGAATTGGGAAGAGAATAATATACGAAATTACTCCATGTTTTAAGTTCTGCAAGGACGGATCAGCAAAAAGAATACCTTTGAATTTGAGCATCCAAGACCAAGCCAGGATTAAAAGCAACTGGGGAATCAGCTTTGAGGGTGGGGAGGGTGGGGAATAGCCCACCTTCTAGAGCCCCCTGGATGAGACCCATAAGAGTGATCGGGTGCGAAGGGGTTAATTCCCCCAAGAGAAACTCTTTTGTTCACTCAGATGGCATTTTTCCTTTGGAATATAAACAGTTGTGGCTAGCAGCCAAGGCAGTTTCGCATTTCCTCTGGCTTGCAGACCCCAAATGCGGTTTTCTGCTCTCTGTGGGTGTCCCCCACCTGCTGCCCTCCCTATTTTGCTGGTGGGGGAAATGTCCAAGAGACATCACTACCCTGAGCAAACGTGGAGGGAGGGGGGGAACCCTGCCAGACCAGCCCAACCCCAAAGGAGGAAGCGGCGCCTCAATTCCCAATTCCCAAGTGGCTATGGCACCAGCAGCCCCCCAAAAGCAGAGGGAGACCTTCCAGAGTCTGGATTACTCTTCCCTCCTCAGCCCAGGGAGGATTAAATGGGGGGCTGTTTTCCTAAATCTTCAGAATCACAGACTTGGAAGGGACCTTGGAGGTCTTCTAGTCCAGCCCCCTACTCAGGCAGGAGACCTTATGCAGTTAGTCCTCGAGTCACAACCGCCATTGAGCCATCACTTGAGAACTTCAAGAAGAGATTGGACTGCCATTTGTCAGAAATGGTATAGGGTCTCCTGCTTGGGCAGGGGGGGGTGTTGGTTGGACTAGATGACCTACAAGGTCCCTTCCAACTGTGATTATCTGTTATCTGAGCCATGTTGTCAAGCTCGACATTTGCTAAGTAAACTTCGCTCCCCTCCCCCGTTTTACCACCTTTCCTGCCACCGTTGTTAAGTGAGTCACTGCAGCAATTAAAAGTTTACTAGACAGTTGTTAATCCGGCTTCCCCCTTGACTTTCCGTCAGGTTGCAAATCACCTGCGCCCCCCCCACCCCACCCAACACTGCAACCGTCATAAATACGAGTCGGTGGCCAAGCCTCCGAATTTGGATCCCGTAACCATAAGGAGGCCTTAAGTCTGTAAAATGGCTGCCAGTCGTTTTTTTCCCCAGGGTCGTGGTGGCTTTGAACGGTCACTAAGTGAGCAGCTGTAACTCTGTAAGGACTACCTGTGGGGAATTATGGTCCTAAGTCACTTTTTTGGAGCCTGGCTGAAGAAGCCCAGCAGGGCCGAGAGGACTCCCTCCCCCTGCCCCGCCTTAGGGCTGCCCTCAGGCCGCAACCGCCCGCGAAGGGCGCCCGTGGGAAGCTTCCCTGAGGGGGAAAGGCAGACGGAAGGCGCCCTCTTCGCCAACACACCCGGGACTCCAAGAGGGAGCCGGCCTCGCCTTGCGCACCTCAAGGGAAGACGCGTCCTTGTCGGGGGGCGAGGGGGGTCGCCGGGAGACCCGCACCTTGGAGGGAAGGGGACCTTGCAAGACCCCCGACACACACACACACACACCCTGCTAGAACAGAAGTTGCCCTCGGAAGTTGTGAGAATGCCATCACTGGAGATCTTCAAGAAGAGACTGGACTGCCATTGGTCAGAAATGGTGTAAGGTCTCCCGCTTGGGGGGGGGGGGGGGGTTGGACTAGATGACCTCCAAAGTCCCTTCCATCTGATTATCTGCTCCAAAGCCCGCAAGGACCCGCCGGGCTTTCCCCGGCCGCTCCACGGAAATCTCCCTACCCAGCGTCCTCCCGGCGTTGCGCACGGGCCACAAGCTCTCTCCGCGCCCGCCAGGTTCGGACAAGAGTCCCGGGATTGGCCGGTGTGTGTGGGTGGGGGTTGCTGGTGGAAAGGAAGCCGGGAAGCGGCCGCCTCTCCAGCAGCCCAAAGGACGCCGAGAACAACTGGAGGGGACCCGGCACGCCGCCCGCCCTCCCCGCGGCGCTTGGATCCGCCTGCGCGCCAACTTCCCTCCCTTCCTTTTTCGCCGCCCTTTCCTTTCTCCTCCGCTTTCCAGCCGAAAGGGCCGCTTTTGATGCGGCCCCGAGCGAGGATTCCGTCCTGGAAAAAAGCCCCAAACATCCCGCAAAAATCCGCCGGGGGCGGCGGGGTGAGATTTACGGCTGCCGGGATTTGCAAGTTTTGAGGTTCTCCCTTTTTTTCCCTTGCGAGTTTCCCCCCACCCCGCTTCCTAAATATCCCCCAATTAGCCTCGGGCGGCTCGCAGGAAGAAGCCGCCGATACAGATGGTCCCACTGAGCTGAACAGTTCTGTTTCATAAGTGAAGGCATTAAAGTGATTTTTTTTTGCTCCGTTTTACGCCCTTGTTTTTGCCAGGTTTGTTAAGTGAATCCTTGGCCGTTGTTTAAAATTAGCCACAGGGTTGTTAAGCCAATCTGGTTTCCCCCCCACCCCCCAAACATGGATTTTGGTCGCCAAAGGGGGGAAAATGCGAGTCAGTGGCCTGTAAATCACGTGATGCTGCAACCTTCGTAAGTCTGAAAAACAGTCGTAGCAATAGATTTATATGCCGCTTTACAGTGCTTTACAGCCCTCTCTAAGCAGTTGACAGAGTCAGCCTCTTGCCCCAAACAATCTAGGATGGAAGGCTGAGTCAACCTTGAACTGGTCAGCATTGAACTGCTAGTAGTTGGCAGAGTTAGCTTGCAATGCTGCATTCTAACCACTGCTCCACCAAGAAAGGAAGGATAGCAATACACTTAAAAAAGATTTCTATACCGCTTCAAAGTGCTTCACAGCCCCCTCTAAGCAGTTGACAGAATCAGCCTCTTGCCCCCCAACAATCTGGGTCCTCCTTTTACCCACTTCGGAAGGACGGAAGGCTGAGTTAACTTTGAGCCAGTCAGGATCAAACTGCTGGCAGCCGGCAGAATTAACCTGCAATGCTGCATTCATTTTAGCCACCTTGGAAGGACGAGTCACACTTGAGCCTGGTGAGATTCGAACTGCCAAACTTCTGGTAGCTGGCAGTCAGCAGAAGTAGCCTGCAGTACTCCACTCTAACCACTGCGCCACCATGACGCGCAAGTCACTTTTATTCAGTGCCGCTGTGACTTTAAACGGTCGTTAAGTGAACAGTTGTAACTGGAGGATTACCTGAAAAGGCGGCTTGTTTGCAAAAGCCAGAAAACCTGCTTTCCTTCCCGATTCCATGGGGGTCCCCCTCATACACACTCCAGCATGTACCCATAGGATGGCTTAGCATTGGAAATGTCGCTCACTGCAGTAGCACAAGAGCCCGGTTAAAAATGGCTTAGTGAACAAACCACAATTGGATAAGAGAGGTGGACTTCAACCTCCAGAATCCCCTAGGCTTTGAAGACTCCCCTCTTGAAGTCGCTGAAGTTCATTGAAACATTTCACTGAAAACTTTGCTCTTCTCCTCCTGGCATCTTAAATCTCATTTTTTCCAGAGAGACAGAAAAGTCCTTGGTGGTTTTCTGCATTGCATATCCTTCCAAACCCCTCTAAAATGCTTTCGGGTTTCTTCCTTCCCACCCACCCGCATCTTCATGTCAACTCATAAAATATTTCTATGGTCTTTAGAGTTGCCAACAGAAAGGGACGGGGGGGGGGGGGGGGGAAGGGGTTTGAAAGAGCAGCGCAGCAGCTTGGAAACCGAAAGTGCATCCCATGCATAGTTTTTCAAAGATAGTTAACTAGGTGACTGAAGTTTCTGCTGTGCAAAAGTCTAACGAGAGCATGATTGATGACTCTGGGCTATGGATGTATCTCATTGGAGGATATGAATTATGATACACCCCAGGGAGGGGAGGGGAAACCAGGGTCAAGAGTGACAATGAATTATGATTCATAATTCTAATTCTAATAATAAAATAATGGTTCTCAGAGTCAGCAACTCCCAATAAATCCTTTTGAAGTTTTGGAAGTTTGGTTCGAGACTCATGATTTAAAGAAGGGAACTGCCAGAGCTCTGACATTTCCCTTCTCCAGAACATCATGAGAATTGGACGTGGGATGGGAGCCAAGAGACTCCACCCTATGATTAAAAGTCAAACAGGTCAGCCGATTTCCTTCTCCTCATAGCCTCCCAAATCAGAAGCCCTTCCTTCCAACGGGAATGGGAAACAGAAAAGCCACATGGAGATTTCTCATTTTATTTTCCAGCCTGTATATCTTAAAAAGCATTTTACAAATCGATTCTTCTTACAATAGCGATAAATAGATATATGTATATATATATTATATATATATATATTTTATACACAGGTCACTGGAAACACGAATTACAGTCTGGGAGTTTAAATTAAAACACAATGTTTAAACATTGTAAGTTCATGGATTTTGTGCAACTTTTTTTAAAAAATAAAAATAATAAAATAAAATAAAGCGACCAAAACAACCCGAAAGGGAAGAAAGGAAGGATGGACTTACGCAACAGACCCAGACATTGTGGGAATTCATCTTTTCATATCACCGGAAGGATGTTTAAAATTAAAACCTGGATGCCTGGGAATTGGGGGGAGGACTTTCCCTGATCCAGACACCTGTGGAGCCAGTCAGGGTGCATTGCTCACAAGTCTGTTGTGCCCCCCTCCACCCTTAAATCCTGCACAGCATGGGGGCAGCCCAACCACGGCCCAGAGGGGAGGTCCCTGCAGCTTAGAGAGCCAGAGAGTCAAATGGGATTTCCTGGATCCTTTGGCCAGGCCGTGGGGTGAAGGGGGGGGGGGGGCGCGCAGATGGTGTGGTCCATCTTGAAAATCACCACATTCAGCCAAGCCCTAGCTGACCTGCGGCGAGATTGTCAAGGGTATCTTTGGGATGAACGCTGTGCCCCCAACTGCCAAACATTCCCTAAGAGGCACACGACCGTCGTGGGGCTGCAAACCGGACAGAGAACGTGGCCAGAGCAGAGGGCAGGAAAGTGTGTGCCAGCCGGGCAGGGGCGAGCATTGGTGGCAACCAGAGACAGAGAGAGCTCATTGAGGTGTAATTCAGAAGGTGCTCCATAAACAATCTCCAATCCATGGCTCTTCCCCCACGTGCTGAAACACCATCTAGAGATCCAGTGGTCCAGAAAACTCCCCTTCTCCTGCTTGCAGCTCCTTGCCCGGCTGTCCTTTTCCAAAGTAGCCCCCTGGCAAGCGGTGTGGCGATAGGAAAGCCAGGAAGAGGCCGAAGACTCTCGGCCCCACTCCGTAGCTTGTCCAGACGGCCTCCCCAGAGGCACCAGGACGATGGGAAACGCCCAGGCCTTCTCCGTTGACGCTCTTGTGATTGTCCGCCCGTTTTTGACTCCACAAGGGTTTGGGTTAGGGATGGAATTTGGGGAGGGGGCATCTCTGAGCACAGCTCATGGAAGTGAGTGAGGAGGGGGAGAAATCGAGGCCCAGAGAGTCCGAGGCCCAGAAGCAATGCCGTCCCTTGCACCGCGACGGAAGGAAGCCGCCAGATGTCGCCGGAAGGGGGAAGAGAAGCAGCTGCTTTAAAATGTAGGGTCAGGGAAGCAGGACTTGCTGGTCGGAGGGTTGCCGTCGTTGTCGTGTGCCCCGAGGTGAAGATGGGGGCTTCTCCGCCAGTTGTGCTTCTTTGCCGGGAGCTGTCGGGGAGGGCAAAGGAAGGGTCACCCCTCCCCTCCAGACCCAGGATGGAGTGGGGGGAGGGACAGGGAGAAATGTGTGTGTGTGTTTGTGTGATGGGGCAGGACCAGAGGTGGGATTCAGCCGGTTCTGACCGGTTCTTGAGAACCGGTAGTGGAAATTTTGACTAGTTTGGAGAACCGGCCAATGCCACCTCTGACTGGCCCCGCCAACCCCATCTCTTCTCTGCCTCCCATCGAGTCCCAGCTGATTGGCTGGGTCTCCTTTGGTTGCTCTGCCCAGGAGAACGGAGCTGAAAAGCAGGTTAGTGGGGTGGGGAGGGAAGGGGGATTTTGCAGTATCCTTCCCCTGCCACACCCACCAAGCCACGTCACACCCACCAAGCCACGCCCACAGAACCGGTAGTAAAAACAATTGGATCCCACCACTGGGCAAGACCCCCTAACTGGGTCTTTTGAGGGTTGGCCAGAGGCTTGGGGATGTGGGGGGGACATTCCAGGGAAGATCCTGGGGGACCCAGGTCTGACCTGCTCAAGAGGCACATCCGCGAGAGAGCAGGGATCTTAGCAGCTCTGAGAGAAAGACGAAAGGAGGATTAAAAGGCCATCCAGAGGCTGCAGGTCCCAATTCTCTACCCAACAGGCCCACCCCTCCCCTCCCCTCCCCTCAAGGAAAGGACCCTCTCCTTCCTCCCAGCCCTTGGGGACCCCCCTCCTCACCAGGTGGGGGGGCTGCTGGTCCGAGTTTTCGAGCTGGATCTGGATCTCTGGACAAGGCGGGTCCATGGGCTTCCTGGGGTCTGGCTGGGGGGAGCGCGAGGGGCCTGGGAAGGGGAAGCATCAAGGCCACTTGGAATTAAAACCAGCCTTCCCTCCCTCCCTCCCTCCCTCGTGAGCAAAGAGGCCCCATACTGGGCACCAGAGAGGGTGAAGGTCCATCCCATTTGTGGTTGTGTGTGTGTGTGAGAGAGAGAGAGAGAGAGAGAGAGGTGGTCTTCATCAGGTTCTGACCAGTTCTGGAGAACCGGTAGCGGAAATTTTGAGTAGTTCGGAGAACCGGCAAATGCCGCCTCTGACTGGCCCCGCCCCCATCTCTTCTCCGCCTCCCATCGAGTCCCAGCTGATTGGCTGGGTCTCCTTTGGTTTGCCCTGCACAGGAGAACAGAGCTGGAAAGCAGGTTAGTGGGGTGGGGAGGGGGATTTTGCAGTATATCCTTCCCCTGCCACGCCCACCAAGCCACGCCCACCAAGCCACACCCACAGAACCAGTAATAAACATTTTTGAATCCGACCACCTGTATATGTGTGTGTGTGTGAAGGGGCCAACTCTTCCAGAGCAGCCTCATGGGGGCGCAGCAAGGGAGGGGCTGGGAGGTACCTGGAGAGCTGCCCCCGCTGGGTGTGCTGGCGCTGTCGTCCAGCCACGTGCTGTAGACGAAGGAATCGCGTTTGTGGGAATGCGTCGAGGGGAAGCGGCTCTCCTGGGACAGAGAAAGCAGAAAGGATTGGGGGGGGGGGGCGGCTTAGTGGACACCCAGGCAAGACTGGCAAGAAGCTGACGTTCCTCTGCCAAGTTACTTCCCTAACTTTCGAAGGCGCCAGGAGAACCTCCCGAAAGCCCACTTTTCTGCCTCCTTCTGAATCTCCTTGCTGGCATCTGTGCCCCAGCCAGCCCCCTCTCCCTTCAGCCCACCCGCCTGGTGCCACCTCACCCCGCTTGCGTCATCCCGACAGCCTTCGGCGTCCTCCACCATGCTGCCAAAGCTGCTGGCGCTGGAAGAAGAGCGGGAGGATTCGTGCCCAGCTTCCACCTTGGGCATCACCAGATCCGGCCTGCAAGAAAGTGGAAGAAACCGTGTTAAAAGGGGAGTCAGAACCAAGGCTGGACATAAGCCGGGAGGTGCCAGGGGTTGTGTGTGTGTGTGTTTCCCGCCGCCCACCTGTTCTTGGTAGTGGGCATCTCTGGCGAACTCTGATTGGAGGAGGTCCCGGACTTTGGCTCCTGGCTGGTGGGGCTGCTGTCGGGCGTCTTCGCACTGTCCGTCGGGCTCTCCCTGTGGGGCACACAGGCGGGGTTTCCAGATCATGTCATGCCCGTCGGAATCTGATTGGGAGGGGGAGGCCGAACAGCCAACAGGGAGTGGGAGTGAAGCTTCCGTTGGAGGAAACTGGGGAAGGGCAAAGTCCGGCTGGGCAGAGCAGGGGAGAGGTAGAGCAAGGGAGAGGGAGTGCAGAGGACGACCAGGCCCATTCCCTCTTCATCCTAAGGCACGCAGGGAGGAATGGAGAAGGGAGCAACGTGAGTTTATGGGGGAGAAAAGGGCCCTGATTCCCTTCATTAGCTGCAGCTGGGAATACGGTGTTTAAAAAGGGCAGCTGCGTGCAGCAACCTGTTGGGAGCATCGTGAATTTATCTTATATCGTCGTCGTCGAGGCTTATCTGTGTTCCTGGCGTCTTCCCAACTGTGTGTGTTTTGCTGGGCTTTCAAGTCTGCAATTCCTTCCTGCCCTGTCAAGTTAATTACTTCAGCTTGGTTTGTGTGGATTTTAAGCTACAGTTTGTGTTGCTCATGTTTCAGACTGGATTTCCTCTCCTTAAAGGCCGTTCCTGGGAGAGTTTTTCTCCAGCTGAAGGTAACCTGGACACTGGGGGTAAAGTTGGAGATAATAAAGGGACTCTTCTTGCTTATTTAACTGTGTCGCCTTTGTGCCACGCTCCGAGTCGTCACTGAGCAAGACCGGGGCAGAGGAAAGCTAGGATGGGAGCAGGCCCCCTTTCCCCACTCTCAGAAAACAGCAAACATCTGTTGGATCGTACTTAACGCAAAGGCAACAGGGTTTGATTTGGCCTCTGAGACGTTCAGGAATCTGTTATGGTTTCGTGTGCCTCAGTATGACGCACAATCACAGCCTCTTGACATTGACTCAAGAAAGCCCAGATGAGAGAGGGGAAGCCAGCTTTGGGGGGGTGGGGGGAGGCAGCCCCCCTCCCCCACACACAGACCTTTTCTCCTGCACTTCCTGGATGTTCTCGATGCCAATGGCGCTGCTTCGCCGGGAACCGAATGGCCCAGATTTCTTCCGCGTCGGACTTTTTCCAGGCACAATCAGGGACTGCAAGAGACGAGAAGATGAAATGTTGTGTGTTTCTGGGTGAAGTCATTAAGCAGAAAAGTTCAGAGAAACAGGGGAAGCTACTCCAAAGAATTGGGGAGGGGGGGCATATCTCTGCCTTGGGAAACCCTGCTCCAGAACTGACCTGCAGGCGAGCAAGATGAGGGCGAGGGTAGTGAGAAAGACCACCGCCACCTCAGCAACAGGAAGCTGCACTAACCACCATCATCTTAATCAGAAGTCCCCAAACTTGGCAACTTTAAGACTTGTGGACTTCCTGGCTGAGGAATTCTGGGAGTTGAAGTCCACAAGTCTTAAAGTTGTCAAGTTTGGGGACCCCTGGTCTCAAACCATGTTTATTCCAAGTCTTCCAAATAACCTTTCCTAGGAATCCTCATTGGGAAGTGCGCCTGCTTGTGGTCCGTGGATAGCTATGGGGGCAGCCCCACGGCATTGAGGGCCAGGCCCCACAGGGGCAAACCCAAATCTTTAGGCCCACCTAAATAGTGTTTACGATGCCCCAGAACAGAGTCTGCAAAAAAGAAAAAACAGATGGCAGAACTGGTGCAAACCATACCTCACCCCCTCCTCAAAATAACCCCTCTGCATCATGCCGAGGTTTTAATGCTCTTTCTAGAAAGGATTGCCCCGGGGGTGGGCCAGAGGTAGAAGGAGAAGCAAGGTGGAGAGTGGGGGGTGGGGGTTAAGAAAAATGGAGGCGTGAGCCTGGGAAGACCCCACCCCCAATGGGGATGAGTCTCTCTCTCTCTCCCTCCCAAGCCTCCATCTTTCTTCTCTATGAACTTATTTTTTAAGAAAAACCCTTCAGAAGGACAAGAAAACTCCAGGGGGAGGGGTATCCAAAAATGGTCGGGAGGATGAACCCAACTAGGGAGAGAGTGGGGGGGGGGGAAGGATGCCATTCTGAGGAGGGGAGAGCAGGGCCCTCCCCGGCCAGCGGAGGCTCCTCCATTTACCACAAAGGCTTATCAGTTTCATGCAGAAAGGAAGGATGAAGCATGCTGTTGGACCCTGAGCCTTGCACGTTAACTCCGTGAGACGTCCTGTGGCTCCCAGGAGAGTTTGCCCCTCATCCTTATTTTTATTTTATTTTATTATTTATTTTATTATTTATTTATTTATTTATTTATTTATTTATTTTATTATTTATTTATTTATTGTCAATTGCTTACAAGGTAATAGGTAGAAGTAAAAACATAGTTATGAATACATGGGTACGTATAACAAAAAGAAAAAAGAAAATAAAAGAAACAATATTTTCCTGCCAAAAACTCCTGGCAGAAGGATAAACGAGGGACAACTAATTCCCACAACCCTGTCAACTGATTTGCCAAAACTGTTATTACTATCCTTCTTCTCATCCTTCCAAGGAAGTGCTGTATCTCTTCCCACTAATGACGATAGCCTGCGTTGCTTGTTATCTTTACTATTTATATTGTTTTATTTGTTCCCTAGTATGATTTGATTGCTTATTAATATCCCGTGACTATCACTAGGTGTTGTATCTTATGATGCTTGATGAACGTATTTTATTTTTCCTTTATGTACGCTGAGAACATATGCACCAAAGACAAATTCCTTGTCACACTTGGCTAATAAAGAATTCTATTCTATTCTATGCTATTCCTTATTCGATTCTATTCTAATTCTAGTTCTATTAGTCTTAGGTCTGGTTCTTTATTCTAGTCTAATCTAGTCTATTCTATTTCTATCCTTATTCCTATTCTATGATTATTCTATTCGATTCTTTAGTCTTGTAAATTCTATTCTATTCCTTATCTGTCTGTTCTAATTCTATTCTTATCTTTCTTTTTATTCTATTCTATCTCTTCCTTAGTCTAATTCTATTCTATTCTATTCCTTATTCTATTCCCTTATTCCTTAGTCTCTATTCTATTCTTATTCCTCATCTATTCTATTCTATTCTTAGTCTATTCTTTCTTTATCTTTAGTCTGTTCTATTCCCTTAGTCCTCTCTTATTCTATTCCTATTAATTCTATTTTATTCTATCCTATTCCTTATCTCTCTATTCCATATTTCCTATTCTATTCCTATTCCTATTTCTATAGTCTATTCTATTCTATTCCTTATCTATTCTTTTAGGTTTAGTGCCATTTCTGTTATATTCTATTCTTCGTTCTAGTTCCTAGTCTATTCCTTCTATTCTAGTCCTTGTCTATTTCTATTCTATTCCTTAGTCTATTCTATTTTATTCTATTCCCTTAGTCTATTCTATTCTATTCCTTAGTCTATTCTATTCTATTCTATTCTATTCTATTCTATTCTTTTCTAATTCTATTCCTTAGTCATTTCTGTTCTATTCTATTCTATTCCTTATTCTATTCTATTCTATTCCTATTCTGTTCCAATTCTGTTCCAATTCCTATTATTATTCCTGTTCCGTTCTGTTCTATTCTATAAATGAGAGACCTTGAAACCATCTGAAAGGATGGGAGATCCATCCTTACCTTGTTGGGTGGGGGGCACTTCAAGGGCTCAGAAATAACAACCCCCCCTTCTAACAGAGCCCAACCCCTAATTCATGCATGCATCTTAAAGGTCAGTAGGCCAGCATCCTTGGGATCCCAGTTTAGCCAGAGGTGCTGAGGAGGGGCGAACGCTTCCTGCCAGACAGAGGAGGTTCCAAGACACCCCCCCCCCTCAGAAAAAAAAAGAAGGCTAAAGGCTAAAAGTATAAACAAGCCCAGAGCATCCTCTTCCTTTCAAATGCAAACAGCTGTAATCATTGCAAAGCAAGCTGGCAGAAGGAGAGGCCTTCCCAGCAATTTCCCAGGCTTAGAAAAGGTGCCCTGGGGGCGAGAGGCAAGAAGGCATGCAATGGGGCAGGAAACTGGATGGGGAGGAAGATAAAAAAGAAAGAAAGAAAGAAGAAAGAGAGAGAGAGAGAGAAAGAAAGAAAGAAAGAAAGAAAGAAAGAAAGAAAGAAAGAAAGAAAGAAAGAAAGAAAGAAAGAAAGAAAGAAAGAAAGAAAGAAAGAAAGAAAGAAAAAGAAAGAAAGAAAGAAAGAAAGGAGAGAAAGAAAGAGAGAGAGAGAAAGAAAGAAAGAAAGAAAGAAAGAAAGAAGAAAGAAGAAAGAAAGAAGAGAAGAGAGAGAAAGAAAGAAAGAGAAGAGAGAGAAAGAAAGAAGAGAAAGGAAGAAAGAAAGAAAGAAAGAAAGAAAGAAAGAAAGAAAGAAAGAAAGAAAAGAGAGAGAAAGAGAGAAGAAGAATGAGGAAAAAGTCCAGCCACCTCTTCAATGGTTCCTATGCCTATCGCGCTGCCTCGGCGTCCGTACCTACTTGACGTTTTTCCGGGCACAAGCAATGACTGGCAAGCGGGCAGAGCATGAAAAGGGGGGGGGGAGAGGACAGAGGGGGGGAGAAAGGGGGGGGAGGACAAAGGAGGAGGCAAGGAGAGAGAGAGAGAGAGAGAGAAAGAAGTCATGCGAACAAAATGGCGCTCAGTCATTATCCACCAAGGGCCCACCAGCCTCCCCTGAAAGGGCCAAGGCAGCCAGCGGGCATGGAGGGGGCATGAGAAGGCAGAGGAAGCTGCTGGGAGCTGTGCCTGGGATGGGATGGGGGGGCCGGGGGGGGTGGAGGGTGGGAGATGTATGCCTGGGGTTAGGCAACGGAAGCCATACCCAAGTGGAGGCTCTGCCCAAGCCAGGCTCGCTGCCCCCTCTTGTTACAGCAGCCCAGATGTTCCCTGGCATCCACCAGGTGCCTTGCGCCCCAGCAATCCTGCAGCCTGGGGGGGTGGGGAGGGGGCAGGGGGAGGGCAGGTGACGGCCCCCTTTATAAACTGGGAACGGAGGATGCTCAATGCCCCCCAGCCATGAGAAAGGGAACGGGGCCTCCAGCAGGGCAGGGAGGCCTTCAGCCCACAAGACCACCCCTCTCCCTTCCAAGCCTTGCCCAACCGAGGGCCCCCACTCGCCCTTCTAGTCAGCCAACTCTCTCCCTTATGGGCAAGGCGCCTCTGCTGGGGCAAGGCTGCCACCCGGTGGCCACTCTGGGGCACTGCAGCCGAAAGCGAGGAAGACCAGGGGAAAACGTCTGCTCCTGAACCTCCCGTGCCCGCCCTGCTGCTATCCAACATCATCCCCACTGGGGTGGCGGGCCAAGCAAAGATGAAGGGCGTCCCCAGAAGGCCCTGAAGGATTGGGGGGCTGTGAAGGGGTGTGGGAGTGGGAGGGCAGCAGGCCCTGAAGGGACCAGGGCAGGGAGGCAGGGAGCGGAAGCCGGAGGGGGGCACTCACTAGGCCCGTGGCTTTGGCGATGTCAGGGCTGTGGTGCCCAAAGCTGCCGCTGTGGCTGGTGGTGACGGTGTTTTGCCGCTTGCTGCTGAGGCCCATGGCGTCCATCGACTGGCTGCGGCTGCGGATCACCCGCTGGAAGGGAAGGCCGGCCCACCCTGAGTCACCCTATGCCCTTTCCCGGGGTTTCCCCCCCCTGTGGACCGGTCTGGAGATGCCGGGAAGCCCATGACCTGTGAGGGAGGCGGGTGCTTCCACCAACAGAGGGGCTGCGAAGAGGGCGGCCGAAGGGGAAATCAAGGCACAACACTTACAAGAATGACCTCCCCCCCCCCAGCATCTCCAGCTTCCCCGCTGACCTGCTCTCACCTTGAACGATTCGAAGAAGCTACTGCTGCCCCCTCCGCCGTTCTCCATCTTGTCCTCCTCGGCTCCCAGACCCATCATGGACTGGCTGTTGAGGTGCAGCTCCTCGTAGAGAGTCTCCAGCAGAGCCGCCCGCGTGCGCTCCTGTCAGGACAAGGGGAGCCCCCACCCCCTTGAGACGGCTGCAGAGCCGGAGGGAGGGTCCACAAGCTGTTCCCCCCCCCCCCCAGCAGCCCTTCCTCTCTTGCCTCCCCCGCTTCCCGGAAACTCACTTCCAGTTTGGCAAACTTCTCCGCTTTGTAGCAGGCGTATTCCGCGTTGATCAGCTTGGTCAAAAGGAATGCCTGGAAGTCTGGCCCCTGCAGGGAAGATTTAACCCAGGATTCTGCCTCTTGCGTGAGGCCAACAGCAGGACAGCAGCGCCTGGCTGCCCATCCAGAGTCTCTCGCCCGTCAGAGCAGCAGCATTTCCCCTACTGGGGTGGGGTAGGAGGGAGGGAGGGATCGTGCACAATGCTGCAGCCTCCCCAGCTTGCCCTCAAGGGATCCCGGCCCGGAGAGAAGGAGACGCACTCACCTTCTGGAAAACGGCAGGGTTGGGCAGCGGGGGACCGAAGAAAGGGACGTCATCCCGGGCAGTGACCGAGACCTGCATGGGACACAGCGAGCCTCTGGCAATTGGCACTAGAGGGCTGCCCCCTCACCCCATTTAAATAGCTCTCTCCCCTCTCTCCCGCCCCCAGCCCTCCTGCCTACAAGCCGCCCGGGTCACCTTGTAGAGGGTCTTGTCCGAACAGGCGTTCTCAGCCTGCACCACCACGTAGGCATGCAGGAAGTTGGAGGCGATCATGTCCGGCACGAAAGGGGTGTTCTCATCCTGGAAAACGATGGCCACAATGTCGTTGCCGATGTGGCGCTTCCGCTGGAGCTGGGAGAGAAGAGGATCAGCTGTCAACTCGTAAATCATTCCTAGGCCTGTTTCCGAGTTGCCATAAGAAGGAGGGGGGCAGGCCAGAGGGAGCAGTGCGGGCAGATGAAGGCCAGAAGCACATTCCACGCTTATCTTGTAGAGACCGTAGCCCAGGATACCAGATCTTCTGCCCGTGAAAACCCTTCATTGGAGAATGTGATGGATGACAACCAGCCCATGAACGTATTTCGTTGGAGAATCTGATTTGTGACACACCCAGGGGGTTGCGGAGAAACAGGGTGATAGTAAATTACGTGCCTCAGAGCTGGCTTCATAAGGATCAGTGCTGACATGTTGCTCCTAATAAATCTTTTGGATTGTTTTGAAGCTCCTCATGATTTCATTAGGGCAATCGTCGGAACCCTGACATCAGCCTCACCGGCTATCTGAGGCGCGGAGGTGAGGAAGGGGTTTTCCCCCTCCCCACGGCCCTCCTACCTGCTGCGCATCCCCTTCGGTGTAGGGCAGCTTGGTGGAGACGTGGAACATGATCTCCTTGTTTCGAAAGTTGCAGTAGACGGACTCGGTGCCCGTCTGGCCGTGGGTCACGTCTAGGCCGCCCCGGAACCTGCGCAGGCCCCAGAGGAAAAGTGGCCTCAGGCCAAGACCAGCCTCCCTTAGGGGATTTGCTGTGGGAGGGGGGGCAGCTACACACACACACACGCACGCACGCACAGATTGCCCCCTCTTGCAGCACTCACCCCTTGAAGTCCTGCAGCTGCACCTTCTCGCCCAGGAAGCCCAGGAACTCCAGAAAGGCCGGGCTTTCCTCCGTGGTGCTGAACAGCTCCTCTTCCGATGTCTGCAGAGAAAGGGATGTGTGTGTACCCGGGCAGCCAAGAGCACAGAGTGAGGTCTGGCTAAGGCTCAAAGGCTGCTGCCGCCGGGCACAGCAAGCGTCCAGCCGGATCTCCCGAGGAAAAGGCATGGAGGGCACCCCGTCGAAGCCCACGCCAGCTGCATCGGGAGGAACAGCAGACACTCTCCCCCAGCTGGGACCCCAGGTGGCACTGCCTCCCTGGCACAAGCAACCAAGGGGAGGAGGGTAGGAGGAGGCTGGCATCTCTTGGCAAGCTTTCCCCTCCAATGGCCCAGCGGGAAGGGCAGAGGGATTCTCCAACGAGGAAGAGGGACTCTTCACACTGTGCCCGGACCCCCTTCTCTATTCCTTCCCTCCCCACCCTGGCCAAAGGCTCCTCCCCCTGCCCCCCCACCCTCCCCAACCAGGGCCTCCCACAGACTCTTCCTGCTCCCTCCAGGCACGAGGAGGCGCAGAGAACCCACCTGACCAAGTTTCTGGTAAATCACCCCAAATTTGAAGTTATTGCTGATGACGTGTTCGTCGAAGGTGACAATCAGGCGAGAGGCCTGGGGGCAAAGAAGGGTGGTTGGAGAGACCGAGAAAGAGAGGGGGGGTGGGGGAGCTTGGCAGGTGGGGAAGGGGCTTTTCCATCAGGACACCCGCCCACTCTCCCTCAACGTCAGCCTCCAATCCTTCTTCTGCTTTGTTCTGACCCACATCTGGTTCCAAGAGAGCAAACACAAGACAAAGGCGGCGGCAGCACCTTTTAATGTTTCATCTATGAATCCCGTTTCTTCACAGATGAAAAGCTGCTTCCAACTAATTAGCTCCGACAAGAAAGAGCCTTGCCAAGTTTTTGCAAGGCTGCCAGAAAACACAACAGATAAGGAATATTTTACAACACAAGAGTCTTCAAATACCAACTGGAATGTCCACGAGGCTGAGTTTCTAAACGTCTTTGCTTCCTGCAAAGAGCGGTCACTTCACAGCTGGCTTTTATCTCCTTGAAGGAGGGGCCATTACCTTACTCCTGAGTTGCCTGTGCTGTTGCAGCTGCTCTTTCCTGCGAGCAGCCCTGCGTGCACTTAGCACAGGCTCCTCGGGAACCTCCTCGTCGCTGCTGCCAGCCCCCACAATCTCTGAAGGCAGCAGCCCACTCCCTAATGGTCCTGGCCCCTCATCTGAGTCCTCGCTCTCCTCAGCCGTCCGCACTTTCTGCCGGCTAACCACAACAGACTTGTCTTTCTGGCTGCCATAGAACCGGGGGGAGGGAAGAAGAATTGGGCTTCGTGGGTGGGAGAAAGGGTGCTGGAGGTTTAAGTTGGTGAAATGTAAACGTTGGGGCGTTTTCTTGACTCTGTTTAGTTGCTTGCCATGCAGATGCAGTCCCTTATCTGCCTAAGCCAAGGTCAACCATCTCGGCATACCAGGTGGGTGAAGATGCACCCACACGACATTATACACCCCTCAGATTGAATGGCCAGTTTGAACTCTTAGGAGTGGACCCGGGGGTAGCTTCCTATTTGTGATTTTCACGCCTATTGCCTCAGATCTTGTATTTCTTCTGATGCCACCTGTCATGCCCCCGCTGGAATCTGATGCCGAGGGGAGGTGGAACGGCTGACAGGGAGGGGGAGGGTGGCTCCGATGGCTGTGGAGGAAACTGGGGAAGGGCACAGGCTGGCTGGACATTCAGAAGAAGACCCAGGCCCACCCCCTCTTCATCCTAGGGCATGCAGGGAGGAATGGAGAAGGGAGCAACGTGGGTTACGGGGGGGGAGAAAAAAGCCCTGATTCCCTTAATTAGCTGCAGCTGGGAAAACAGGATTTAAAAGGGGCGTTTGCACACAGCACCTTGCTGGAAGCAAAGCATGCATTATCTTTCTTTGTCATGTCTTATCTGGGTTCTGGCGTCCTCCCAACTGCGTGTGTTTCGTTATCTTTTGAGTTCTGCAATTCCTTCTCCTGCCCTGTCTGGTTAGCAGCATGGTTTGTGTTGGTTTTTATTTATAATGTATATGTACTTTGGGTCTGGACTAAATTTCTTCCCTTTAAAAACTGTTCTTGGGAGAGTTTTTTTTTTCTCCAGACGATGATAACTGGACCTTGGGGGCCGAGCTGGAGGAATTAAAGGGACTTTACCTATTTTTGTGACTTGGTTGCTTTTGTGCCACGCCCCTTTGGGTCATCCCACTACCACTTCAGTTTCCAGTAAAAGTCCTTTTCTCTATAGCCATGGAGCCTTAAAGGTTTTCTTCCTTAGATTTTGAATGGAGCCTCACCTGACACGATTCAATTCACGCTCTTACCTTGGGATACAGGACGGGGTAGAAACGGTCCACGTTGACATCTTCACAGACCAGCTGCCGGGGGGGGTAAGGAGGGAAGAGGCCGTGTGAATAGGTGCCTGACCACCACCCCCCCATACCCTCCCCTTCTGCACAGGGGGTGGGGAGACCCTCTCAAACACACACACACACTCTCCCCTGGGAGGTTTCTGTGACTGGCACCCCTACCCTCTGCCCACGCCACCCTCCCGGTGGGCTGCAGCCCAGGTGGTTGGGTCAGCTGCCAGGGGGGAAGCGCCAACCCCCCCGAGGCCGATCCGGTTCTCTTGCAGGGAGGCAAAAGGGGGGGGGGGAACCCCAGTAGCCCCGCCACACACACAACTTGCCTTGGCCATCTGGATCACGTTGGGGAACTCGGTCAGGCAGGAAATGGGGATGACGTCGTGATAGGAACGGCTCTTAGTGCTGCGGGGGGAGGAAGAAGAGGAGACTCAGGGATGAGCGGCCATAAGGGGGGGTGGGGGGGAGGAAGAGAAAAGGGTCCCAGCCCCACCCTGGGAAGTGCCTCCCCCGCCCGGTCTTACCGCAGGAGCAGACGCAGATGTTCCTGGTCCCCGATCACGTCGTACTTGAGCGAGAAAACCAGGTGTCCCAGGGCCACATCCACCGAGTAGTAGTTGAAATGTTCCTGACACAAACCAGGAGGAGAGAGAATCATAGAATAATCGAGTCGGAAGGGACCTTGAAGGTCATCTAGTCCAACCCTTCCCCTGAGAACCAGACACACAAGCCAGGAGGAGAGAGAATCATAGAATAACCAAGTTAGAAGGGACCTTGGAGGTCATCTAGTCTAACCCCGCCCCTGCGAACCAGACACACAAGCCAGGAGAGGTCATAGAATAACCGAGTTGGAAGGGACCTTGGAGGTCATCTAGTCCAACCCCTCCCCCTCAACTTGAGCAAGAGAGTCTATTCTAAATACTAGCTTCTACCTAGGATCGAACTTACAGCTCACCATGCTCGACTGCTCCTGGCCTTGGAGGCTCCGCGACATAAAAGCAAATTCCAGTTTTACAACTGCTTTGAATGACGTATTTTCCCAAGAAAGCCCACCACCCCCCACCCTCAATCCTAGGAGACCTGGCCCTACCCACCCACCCCTGCTGGGAAGAGAGAAGGGAAACACCCCTCCCCCACTTCTCTTCCCCCCCCCCAATTTACCCTTCTTGCTTCCATCCCTCTGCGTGGTCTTCTTTAAAGAGGAAGGGGGCTTGAATTGAGGGTCCCTCCACCCCTTCCTCTCCCAGGTGCTGCTTTCCTTGGAAGGCCAGGGCAGGAGGGGAGAAGAGGGGCGGGGGTGTCACCCAGCCCTGGCCCCGCCCGGCAGGCCAAACAGCTGGGGCAAAGGGCAGCCCCTCCCTCATCATCGCGGCTGCCCCACCCAGAAGGCACACAGGGGGCAGAGCAGCAGGTGGTTCCACCAGACAGCTGAGCCCTGCAAGGCCCCAGGGGGGGTGGGGTGGGGTGGGGATTCCCTTCTGGGGATTTCCCTCCCCCTCCCCAAATTCCAGCGCCCTATTCAGAACTCTCCCTGCCAAATTCCATCGTCTGCAACACCTGAGGCGAACGCAGGGCAGGGCCCCAGCCCAAGGGGGTGGGTGGGTGGAAGGAGGGAGGGAGGCAGCCCTGCGATTTGAGGATGGGGGGGATCCCCGTGGAGCCCTACGCCCCCCCTACCCCCCCCAAGGAAGGAGAGGAACAGCTCATCCTCCAGGAGGGCTCCGACTTGCCGGGCATAGTTTGCATACCTCCATAGGCCCAGGCAGAGCGGGAGGCTCAAGATGTCTTCCCTTGGGCAGCGCAGCCCCCGGCCCCTCTCTGCACCCCAACTTCGGAAGTCAGCCCCCTCCATCCCCCCAAAGAGTGGGGAAGCTGGAGATGACCCTCTTGGGGTGCGGTCGAACATCCCTTCCAGACGGGAGGAGGGGAGGAGGAAGGGAGAAGGAGGAGGAGGAAGAAAAGGGGAGGAAGAGGAGGAGGAGAGGAAGAAGAGAGGAAGAGGAGGAGAGGAAGAGGAGGAGTAAGAAAAGGGGGAGGAGGGGAGGAGGAAGGGAGGAGGAGGAGGAAGAAAAGGGGAGGAACAGGAGGAGAGGAAGAGGAGGAGAGGAAGAGAAGGAGAGTAAGAAGAGAGGAAGAGGAGAGGAAGAGGAGGAGGAGGAGGAGGAAGAGAAGGGGGGAGGATGGGAGAAGGAAGGGAGAAGGAGGAGGAAGAAAAGAGGAGGAAGAGAAGGAGGAGAGGAAAAAGAAGAGAGGAAGAGAAAGAGGAGGAGGAAGAGAAGGGGGAGGATGGAAGAAGGAAGAGGAGGAGAGGAAGAAGGAGAAGGAGAGGAAGAAGAAGAGAGGAAGAGGAGGAGAGGATGAGGAGGAGAGGAAGAGGAGAGGAAGAGAAGGAGGAGAGGAGGAAGAGGAAGAGGAGGGGGCCATGGGCTACTCGGGAGGAGGGAGACCGGCCAGACTCTCAGGGAGGGGGCTGCAGCCCAACCAATTCAAAGACGATTTGAGCCTTGGACTGGGTGGCAGGGCCCAGGGGCCTCTTGGTGGGGGGTCCCAGTGGGGTTAGGAGGGGGTGCTGCTGTCCCCCTTCTTCCCAAGCCCCCTCCCTCCCTCCCTCCCTCCCTGCTCAGGGGCTGACCTTGCCCAGGAAGTGTTTCCGGTAGACCCTGGCCAGGTGGTTGCATTCCAGCTTGACCTTACAGCCGGGGGACTGGAGCTCGGGCAGGTCCGTCAGGTCGTGGTTGGTACCCTCGATCCAGTAGCCCCCAAACTGGGGGAGCAGAATGAGGGGGAAGGGAGCCTCTCGGCCCAGAACCTGCAGAAAGGGGGGAAAAACCTCTTGGCTGGAGCAGAAAGAGGAAGACTCGAACCTAGGACAGGCAGGTAGGAAGACCTCCTCCCGCTCTCTCCCCCACCCAGCGGGAAGGCCACCGGATGGTCCACCTGACAGCCCAACACCCCCCACCCCCAAAAAAGGGGAACACGGGGGAGGGGCAACAATTCTCCCCACCACCTGAAGTAGACTGCTCCTAACCATGGAGTCCCACTTCAGCTGATTAAAGAACTTGCTCTTCCTTACCTCATGGACGCTGGGATACGGGATGTAATCCTCTTCCGTCTGCAAGACACAAACACACGTGTGTGTGGGTGGGTGGGTGTCAGGCACACACACATCCCTGCGCTCAGTCTCCCCCCCCTCCTTCCCACAATGGGCCGTGCAGCAGTGGCCGGGGCGGGGTGGGGGGGAGAATCAGGGAGAGCTTCTGAGGGCCTACAGCCCCCATCGCTCCCACACATGTGGAGACAAGGGGTGGGTGAGGGGTGGAAGAGATGCCACCTGGGGCAGGTAAGCAAAGGTGCAGCCCACCCAGGGCCCTTAATGGGTGAGGGAGGGGCTAGGGGACAACCCCCCCCCCCATTTTCATGGCAGGGTGAGGCAGAGACAGAAATTCATTTTCAGGCTGGCGAGATCTGGCCAAGGTAAGGGTGGAAGGAGCTCGGCCGGTGGGGGTTTTTTGCCCATGGGGGGGGGGCACGTTGGCACCTACCTTGAGGGGAGGGGGGAAGGCACAGCGCTGCTCGTCCATCCGGTTTCCCTGGGGGTGGGGGGGGGAGAAGAGAGAGACCAGCCCCAGAGTCAACAGCCTTCCTGGGCCGCCCGCCAGCCACGCCTGGGCTGGAGCAGAGGGCAGGAATGGCGGAAATCCTGCTTGGCACAGGTCGGCCTGGCCCAGCGCTTGGGACCATGGGGGGAGGGGAAGAGCTCTGTCCAGCTGCTGCTCTTGAGCAAAGGCCCAGCCAGGGAGGGGCCTCCATAAGGGCCCCAGAGGTGGGCACAACTCCCCGCCCCACAGGACCCCGACTGCGTTGGCACCCTGCAAAGCCCGGCTCTCTTTTAACCCCCACCCCGCCCCGCTTACTCCTCCCCATCCTGGGGATTAGGGATCCCATACGCTCTGGGGAAGAACGGCGGCCGTGGATTATGAGCTCAAGGGAAGACAGCGGCACCTCTGAGCATGCAAAGAGCACATTTCTCGGCCCCTCCATCTCCCGCAATGCCCTTCTGTTTAAATCCCCTCTCAGAAAGGATCGATCCACCCCAAGGGCAGCTCTCTCTCTCTCTCTCTCTCTCTGGGACGGACCTTTCCCCATCACCAGTGGGCCCCTCAACTGCCCCCTCCCTTCCCACCCCCCACTGCCCCAGCTCCACCAGACCCCAACAGGCTCAGGGTTTAGGTTACCTGCATCTTCTCGATCATCGCAAACAATTCGGTGTTCTGCAAAGAGAGAGAGAAGGGATAGCTGTGGGGTGGAGGGAGTCCAGAGGGCACCCAAACGACCCTGAACTGGGAAGCCCCCCACCCCCACCCCTGTTTGAATGCAAAAGCCTCCTTCTTCCCCAACCCAGAAGAGGCACAAGGACCGGCCGCTAAAAGGGGCGGTGGGACACTGCGTGTACTGCACCGTCTCCAGAGCAGCGGCTCAGGCCATGTAGGGGGGCCGGGGGGGAGGCAGAGCGCAAGAGATCAGTGGTGGAAGGGGCAAAGACAGGAGGGCGAGACCCCCCCCACCCGGATTCTCCATGACCATCTGCCCCCTCCCCTGTTCTCCCCTCGGCTTCCCACCGCCCTCCTTCCTCAAGGAGCAACCCCCTTGGAAGACCAACGGGTCTCCGTCCGAGCCCCCTGCAGCGAAGGCTACTCACACACCAGCCCGGGTCCTCGCTGGCCCCCCTCCACTGGGGGGGCTTTGGAAGGGGGTCCGCCATGGTCTCCCTCCTCTCCCTGCCCAAGGTGGGCCACACATTACATCCTTCTCCGCTGCAGGGGGGTGGGGGCTGGAGCAGCAGCACCTCCCGTGCAGGTCGGGCGACTTCTTCCTCCGAGGGAGGGGAGGGAGGGAGGGGTGGGAGGGGCGAGGCACCCGGCAGCCGCACACGCCTGGCATCTGCCCGTGCAGCCATTGGGCGCCAGCCAGGTGGCCGGACTCGGGAGGAGGCAGGTCTTTCCAGGAGGGGGGAAGAGGGAGGGCCCCCCCCCCCGAGGGTCACCATGGCAACTGGGCGCCCCTGAAGGGGAGGAATGGCGGGAGGGGAAAAACACCCCCTCCCCACTTGGGGAAAGGGCTCATCCAGGATCGAATCCTTCCGGGACACAGGAAGGCGATGATGAAGATGAGTTCCACCCCACCCTCCTCGTGGATGGATGGGAGTCCACAGGGGGAGAAGCCCCCCCACCAAGGAGAAACTGGCAAAAGTGAAAAACGTGGGGCCACAGGAGAGAAGCCCCCCTTCCCACGCTCACCTGTAATGCTGATCGAAAAGAGAAAATTTCTAAAAAGTTCCTTTCATTGGCCTTCCTAAAAACTGCCCAACTTCACGGGGGGGGGGGGGGGGAGGGGGGCATGCTTTTTTGGGAAGCATCCCACAGGGATCATTTGAGGGGGGGCAGCGATAGGAGATAATGTCCATGAGGGGCTGCCCTGCGTCCTGCCAGTCTGGCAAGTCCGTCCCAATGGAAGGGCTTGGTCTGCCGGGTGCCCGTGGGCAGGTGGGCACGTTGCCTTGGCAACGCCCCCCTCCCTCGCTCCTCCTCCCGCCCTGCAGTGGGCATCAGTTGCCCCGCAAGCCCCTCTCCCCCCGCTTATAAGCACAGGGGCTTCATACCTGCCTGGTGGATCCCCACCAGCCTTCCCCCACCCACCCACCCACCCCGGGCCCTGGGATGCCAGTCCCAGATCCTGCAGGTGGAAGGGAGGGAAGCAAGGAAGGCTCTCCCCACTAAAGCCTGTTATTCAGGGAAGGCTTGACCCCTTCATGAGGCAGGCTGTTCCACCGGCTCTTGGCCATCAGGAAATGCCTCCCCCAGTTACCTTGCAGGGGCGATAGAAAAGCTAAGGCTGGCCCTCAGTTCACCTGGCCCCCACCAACCTTCGCCTCGGAGGGGGATCACGGAGGTGGCTTCCCACAGCCCCCCCACTCCAGCTCTGAGGTAACTTAGGACACAGACTTCCGGAAGAAGAAATCGGACTGCCATTTTGTCAGAAATGATGTAGGCTAGGGTCTCCTGCTTTGGGGTGGGGGTGGGGGGTTGGACTAGATGACCTACAAGGTCCTAATCCAGGGGACTTCAAACTTGACAGCTTTAAGACTTGTGGACTCCAACCCCCAGAATTCCTTCTCCAGTCATGGTAGCACAGGAATTCTGGGCAATTGAAGTCCACAAGTTTACACTTCCACAAGTTGGAAGATGCTTGGATTATAGGTAGGTAGGTATGTAGGTTAGATAGATAGATAGATAGATAGTATCGATAGGATAAGATAGATAGATATGATAGATAGATAGATAGATAGATAGATAGATATGGAAGATTAGAAGCTAGTTACTGTAGCTCTGGATCTTCAAACTGGCACGCCTTTACGACTTGTGACTTCAACTCTCAAAATCCTCTACAGGCCATGGTAGCTCAGGACTTCTGGGACTTGAAGTCCACAAGTCTTTAAACTTCCCAAGTTGGAAGACGCTTGGATTATAGGTAAGGTAAGGTAGGTAGCGTAGGTAGGTAGTTGGTAGGTAGGTAGGTAGGGTAGATAGATAGATAGATCGAATAGATAGATCAGGATAGATAGATAGATAGATAGATAGATAGATAGATAGATAGATAGATAGATAGATAGATAGATAGATAGATAGATAGATATGGAGATAGAAGATAGTTACTGTAGCTCAGGGATCTTCAAACTTGGCAGCTTTAAGACTTGTGGACTTCAACTCTCAAAATCCCTCCTCCAGCCATGGTAGCTCAGGAATTCTGGGAGTTGAAGTCCACAAGTCTTAAACTTGCCAAGTTTGAAGACCCTTGGATTAGATAGATGATAGATAGATGGATGGATGGATGGATGGATATGAAGATAGATAGATATGGAGATAGATAGCTAGATACTGTAGATCGGGGTCTTCAAACTTGGCAGCTTTAAGACTTGTGGACTTCAACTCCCAGAATTCCTCCTCCAGTCATGTTAGCTCAGGAATTTGGGAGTTGAAGTCCCACCAGTCTTAAACTTGCCAACTTGGAAGGCCCTTGGCCTAACCTGTAAATGTGGACAGCCCCAGAGCCCGTTCTCCCCCACCCCACCCCAAAAATGCAGCCATGAACACTCTTACCTTGAGATGGAGAAATGTGGGGTGCGACAGGGGAGAAATCCCTCTGGGGAGCTCTAGGGGTCCAGTGGAGGAGGAGTGGGGCAGCCTATCATTTTTCCTGGGGGGCGGAAGGAAGAGTAAAGACAAGTTTGTAGAAAAAGACCCACACAGGAAAAACTCTCTAACCCAGACCCTTTATTGGGGGGGTGGGGGGGCGTCTGTTGATGTCACAAGAGCTTCCCTTGGTCAGCAGGGGAAATTTGATGCAGGGGAGGGGGTTGGGGGCCAGGAAGTGCCCCTCCCAACCGAGCCAGGACACACCAGGGGTCCATGCCCAGTTAGCCGCCTGGGGAGGGTCCTCCTTTGGGCAGGGGGTCCCAGTGAAACTGCCTACGTTTCCCTTTCTACCTCTGGCAGCCACGCCCCCAAGCGGGGGAGGGCTTCCCAGTGGCTGGCCGAGACCCTCCCCCATCCACCCCCCTCTCCCTGGCAACGGGATGCAGATGCTATCGGCAACCGGTCCTCTCCCTCCCTCTCTCCCAAGGTGTGGGGTCACGCAGTAGGCACTCGCTGTATGCTCAGTGGCTCCACATTCAGGTGGGATGGGGTCCATGGCTGAGGCGGACGGAGAGCATGTTTCTATAGCAACGTGATACCGTTAATTGATTGGCAATTACTATCACGTCACGCGGGAGGCAAACTGTGCGTTGAACTAACGGCGTCTGCGCAGAGAGGAAAGAGGGGGGGGGGCATATGGCTGTCAAGGCAGCTGATGCCTCCCACCTGGGAGCCACCTGGCGCTTCTAATGCCAAGTCTTAGCACTGACCCGGAGCAGAGGGATGCCCAGTGGTCTTCGGTGGGCATCCCTCCTGGCCCCCAGAAGGCCCTGGGCAGGATGAGCACCCCACCCATCCAATGAAGAGGGGGGACCTGACTGCTGCAGCCTTGCTCCCCTCCCCCCCCCAAAAAAAGGGGCAAGGTTTAGGAAAAGCTCTCCCCCAGCCCAATTCCCCTCTCGCTCAAGGAGCTGGGCATTCCCACAGGGGGCCACCAGAGGGCGATGCCTCTTCCCAAAAAGAAAGCTGGGCGGAGTCAGCTGAAAGGCAGCTTGGATTTGGGCCCTCCCCCTTTTAAAGGGGCTTCCCAAGGCCTGAACCCTTCCCCCAAAAAATTCTTGGGGGGCGGGGGGGGGGGAGGCTGAGAGAACGAAGGGTTACAATACCACCTCAGCCCCAATGAACCTAGAAAGGGTTTGATTGACCCAAGCCAGGTTTTTTTTGCAACCTTGGCTACTTTTGAGAGGGGTGGGCTTAGGCTCCCAGAATCCCTCAGGCCGAGATGGGGAGAGAGGCATTTACTGGTGATGGGGGGGGGGGGGCAGCCTTCCAGGCCCCTCCCAAAGCCAAGCAACAGATGCTCCCTTCACACGAGGCTGGCAAGGGCATCCTAGCGGCACTTCAGGTGGGCATTGTGCCAACCAGGACCGTGAGAGGCTTTGATTGTTCCCTCAGTACTCGGGGGTGGGGCGGGGGGGGGTGTCCCTCAGGCAGCTCCAGGGCCAACTTTGGCAGGGGGAATTCCAGAGAGCAGCAAAAAAAACCAAAAATGTCTCAGGAGCACAGAGACACAGTGGGGACCCTCTCTTCATTACTCAGGGAGGGAGGGGGTACCCCAAATACTTTGGCATGATTCTGGAGCCCTGTCCAGGCCAGGAGATGCCTGAAATTGTGGGGTGGAAGAGAGAGAGACAGACAGATAGACAGAAAAACAGAGAGAAGGGAGAGAGAGGGAGGGAGGGAGAGAGAGACAGAGACAGCGAGAGGAGAGGAGGGAGGGAGGGAGAGAGAGAGAGACAGACAGACAGAGAGAGGAGAGAAGAGAGGGAGGGAAGAGCAGACAGAAGGAGAGGAGAGGGAGGGGGAGAGAGCAGTGTAGTGGGAGACAGGAAAACAGAGGAAGAGAGGGAGGGAGGGAGAGACAGACAGAGAACAGAGAGTCAGAGGGAAGGTAGGGAGAGAACAGAGAGGAAGATGGAAGGAGTGGGAGTACAGAGAAAGAGGAGGGAGAGGGAAGGGAGAGACAGAGAAGATAGAGGAAGAGTGAGGGAGGGAGAGACAGAGCAGAGAAGAGAGGAGAGGGAAGGAGGGGGAGAGAGAGACAGAAAAGAGGAGAGAGAGGGAGGGAGAGAGAGACAGAGGAGAAGAGAGAGGAGAGGGAGGGAGAGAGACAGAGGAGAGAAAGGAAGGGAGGGAGAGAGAGAAGAGAGGAAACAGAGAGCAGAGAAGAGAGAGGGAGGGAGAGACAGACAGAGAGACAGAGAGAGGAGAGGGAGGGGGAGAGAGAGGGAGGGAGACAGAGAAGAGGAAAGAGGGAGGGATGGAGAGACAGAGACAGGGAGACAGAGAGATGCATCTCCAGCAGAAGAGAACAAAAAGCATTTTGTGATTTGGAAAAGATGCTTCTAGGGAAGAAAGATTTTTGGGGGGGAGTGGTGGGGGGAGCTTGGGGGTCTTCCCTAGAGAGTGGATGTACCAACTCAGCAGTGCCCCCCTGGGCATCCAGGAACCCCATGCACTGGCACTGCCCTCCTCAGCCTGGCCAAGGGCAAAAGTCCCGATGCCAGCTTGTGCCAGCTTTTCCGACGGAAAGACCAAAGCGACGCTGCGCACCCACCCCGGAGTTAAGCCAGGCTTCTTGCCTGCCCCGTGGCCGGGGTGGTACTCACCGCAGGCTCCAGGGGTAGGTGACTGTCTTGTCCACCCTGGGGGGGGGGGGGAGAGAGAGAGAGAAAACAGGGAGCAGCTTCAGCCTCCGGAACCCAGCAACGCCAAAGAAGCCTCTCCTGAAGACAGCCATGCCCCAGCTGGCTGCATGGTGCCTACCGTTCCTCTTTCCTTCCTTCCCTCCCCATCTTGGCCCAACGGCACCCCCAGCCCCAATGTGGACCAAAGGCTGAAAACAAACAGGGCCTGTTTGGCCTTTTTTCTTAAGCCGAATCTCAAACCAGTTCAGCCGGCCCAAGAACCGGTCGTCATGTTTGGGGTTGAACCATCTGGGAAGCGGGCAGCGTGGCGCGATTAAGCCTGCACCACCCGCAGCTCTGCAGTCTTCCGGCAGAAACCTCCCCTCTCCTTCCCTCCCTCCCTCATCCTCTGTATCTGCACCCTTTTTTTCCGTGGGGGGGTGCATGAAGATTGGTGGAGCCTCCACTCTCAGCGGCAGTCCACCTTCCTCCTGGTGCAAATACGGAGGATGAGAAGGAGCAGACCCCTGCCCTGTTACAGGAATGCACAGGAAGGGAAGTGTGGCTGCGGGTGGGTGCAGGGAATGGGATCCCTTCCCCAGCTGAGGGGGGGACTCTCGTGGGAGGCACGGCAGAGTCCCGGGGGTGAAGAAAGGGGGGCACCATTTTGGGGGCACCAAGTCTTTTCTCCTGCTCCCCCTGGCATCAAGATAACCCCCCTGCCCACCTGGAAGCCAAAGGAGAGTTAAATTAGAGCGAGGAGGTAGGGAACACTGTAGGTCCCGTCCCCTAGAAGGAGATACACCTGGTGGGATCCAGAAGAAGGGCCTTCTCCGGGGTGGCTCCCTCTCTCTCTGGAACATCATCCCTCCAGAGATTAGAACGGCCCCCATGCTGGTTCTGCCAACTGGGGAACCCAGAGAGGGATGGAGCCCAGGGGAGTTGGGGGGTACTTCCTTCCTTCCTTCCTTCCTTCCTTTCTTCCTTCCTTCCTTCCTTTCTTTCTTTCTTTCTCTCGCTGTCCTTTCTCTTTCTCTCTCTCTCTCTCTTTCTTTCTTTCTTTCTCTCTCTCTCTCTCTTTCTCTCTTTCTTTCTTTCTTTCTCTCGCTCTCCTTTCTCTTTCTCTCTCTCTCTCTCTTTCTTTCTTTCCTTCTTCCTTCCTTCCTTCCTTTCTTTCTCTCCTTTCTTTCTTACTCTCCAGCTTTGGTTCTATTGTACTTTATTCATTTATTTGGTTCTTTCTTTTTTCTTTAAATCTGGTTTTAGATTCTGTAAGCTGCCTCCAGCCGCCAGGGGCGAATAGGCGGCAATATAAATTCAATCAATCAATCAATCAATTGGGGAGGGGGCACGAGGTGATTCAGATGGATGAACCGGACAGCATCACTTTGGGGGGGGGCAGAAGGAAACACATCAACCCTCCACTACGAGCCCCCTCCCATTCTCGTAGTCTGGCCTGGAGAGGGGGGTGTGTGTCACAGCAGCCCCCTGCCCGTATTTTTTCTATTCGTATGCAGCTAGGTCCGTCAAGAGAGTCAACGAATCAGAAAGCCCGAAGTAAATAGACTACCCCCCCCTCCCTGTCCAGCAAACGGGGCAGCTCTGCCCCTCCCACGGAGGAAATTCCCCAGAACAGGAGCTGCCTTGTCCCAGGAGAAGAGGCGGATTGGGGAGGGGGGGGACTTGGAGGTGGGGGGGGGCACAGAGCAAGAAGCAGCTCAAACCCAAGCAGGACAATCTCTGCCCCCCCCCCCTCCCATTTCAACTCCGAAAGAGACAAAGGGTTTTTCTAGCAGCTGATTGGGAGGGTGGGAGGAGCAGGAAGAGTTACAGAAGCACCCCTCATTTGTGTAAGGGGGGTGGTGGTGGTTAACGGGAGGGGGGGGGTCAGTTTCCTTCCAGCTCTTTAAAAAAAAAAAGGGCCAGTTTGGGCAACTGCTACCAGATACAACCGCGGGCACTGTCTTCTGCCAGTGATGCCCACGAACAGGGAAGGGTGGGGAATGCCCCCTTCTAACAGGTTTATGAACTGCCTTAATTGTGGTTTAATTGGCACCGCACCAGGAGGGAGAGAGAGAGAGAGAGGAGAAGCCCATTTTAAAGAAGGGATGACCGAGGCCAGGCACAGCAACCTAGCCAGGGAGGTGGTGCTGCTGGTGGTAGTGGGTGGGAAACAGGCAGGATCGGAATGCAGGGCTGGGAATGGCAGGAGGCAGAGAGGCTCAATCTGCCGCCCCGCCCCCCAGGGGTGCAAACACACACACATACACACACCGCCCTCCAACACACACCCCCCACTCACCCGCCGTAGGCCCCGAAGGTGAAGCTCCGCTTGCGGGACCCCATCCCGCCTTCCCGGCTTCAGTGCTCGGTGGCGCTGCCCGCAGCCGAACTCTGGAGCTCAGCCGGGAAAGGGGGAGGGCCCGGCTGGCCCCTCCCGCCAGTCCAAACTGGTTGGGCGGCTGCAGACGGCCTGAGGGCACTCGCTTCGCCAGCCAGCCAGCCAGCCAGCCAGCATGCCCGGCGGGCAGAGAGAGCCGCTCAGCCTCCCTGCCTGTCAGGCCTCCGGCTGGTGCCAGTCTCTGCCAGCGCCCTCCCAGGAAGCCTCTCTCCTCTCTCGGCTCCTGAGCAGCTGTGGGAGGGCCCGGAGCGTTGCCCACAGTGAACCCTTTGCCGTCCTGCAGCCCCAGAGACAGCCTGGCCTCCCTCCCTCTCTCTCTCTCTCTCTGTGTCTCAGTATCTGTCTGTCTCTGTCTCTTTCTTTCTGTCTCTCTCTCTCTCTCTCCTCTCTCTCGCTCTTTCCTTCTCTCTTTCCCCCACTCTGTGTGTGTGTCTCAGTATCTGTCTGTCTCTGTCTCTTCTCTCTTTCTCTCTGTGTTTTTGTATCTCTCTTTCTTTCTCTGTCTCTTTCTCTCTGTCTGTCTATCTGTATCTCTCTGTATCTGTCTGTCTGTCTCTCCCTTTCTCTCCCTCTCTCTTCTCTTCCCCCTCTCTCTTTCCCCTCTCTCTTCTCTCTCTCTCTCTGTCTCAGTATCTGTCTGTCTGTCTCTTTCTTTCTCTCTCTCTTTTCTCCCCCCTCTCTCTTCTCTCTCTCTCATCTTCTCAGTATCTGTCTGTCTGTCTCTCTCTCTCTTCTCATCCCCCTCTCTCTTTCCCCCTATCTCTTCTCTCTCTCTCTCTGTTCTTGTCCCCCCCTCTTCTCTCTGTCTCTGTCTCAGTATCTGTCTGTCTCTTCTTTTTTCTCCTCATCTCTTCTCCGCCCCCCCTCTCTCTCGTCTTTCCCCCTCTCTCTTCTCTCTCTCATCTACTCTCTTTGTATATCTGTCTGTCCTCGCTCTCTCCTCTCTCTCTCTCTCTTCTCGTCACCCCCTCTCTGCTTTTCGTTTCCCTTTCATCTTTTTCCCCCCTCTCGCGCCCTTCTCATTCTCCTCCCTCTTCTCTCCGCTCTTCTCCTTCTCCTCCTCTCTCTGTTCTTTTCCCCCCCTCTTCTCTCTGCTCGGTCTCAGGTAATCTGTCGTCTCTCGTCCTCTCGCTTCTCGTCCCCGTTCTCTTTCCCCCCTTCTCTTCTCTCTCTTCCTCTCTCTCTGTCTCAGTATCTGTCTGTCTATCTCTTTCTCTCTCTCTCTCTTTTCGTCCCCCTCTCTCTTCTCTCTCTGTCTCAGTATCTGTCTGTCTGTCTCTCTCTTCCTCCTCCCCCTCTCTCTTCCCCCTACTCTTCTCTCTCTCTCCTCTGTTCTTGGCCCCCCCCTCTTCTCGCTGTCCTCTGTCTCAGTATCGTCTGTCTCTCTTTTTCCTCTCTTCTCGTCCCCCCCTCTCTTTCCCCGATCTCTTCTCTCTCTCCTCTCTCCTTCTCAGTATCGTGTCTGTCTATCTCTTTCTCTCTCCCTCGTCCCCCTCTCTCTTCTCCTCATCTCTCTCCTTCTCTGTCTCAGTACTTGTCCTGTCTCTCTCTCTCTCTCTCTTCTCGTCCCCCTCTCTCTTTCCCCCTCTCTCTTTCCCCCCTCTCTCTCTGTCTCAGTATCTGTCTGTCTATCTCGTTCTCTCTCTCCTCTCTTCCTCGTCCCCCTCTCTGGTCTTCTCTCTCTCATCTCTGTCTCCTTATCTGTCTGTCTGTCTGTCTCTCTCCTCTCTCTTCTTGTCCCCCTCTCTCTTCTCTCTCTCTCTCTCTGTGTCTCAGTATCTGTCTGTCTGTCTCTTTCTCTCTGTCTGTCTGTATCTCTCTGTATCTGTTTGTCTCTGTCCATCTCTCACTCTTCCCCCCACTCTGTGTATGTGTGTGTGTAGGGTGGGGGGGAGAGATTTCTCCTCCGACTGTGCAAGGGGTTCAAACCGTCCCCTCCATAGCCTCACAAGGTGGGGGGGCACAAATAGGAGGCAGGGAAGGGCGGTGGGGAGACCCCAGACCCCAGGAACAGAGCGAGAGGAACCCACCCTACCCTCGGCTTACAGCAGAAAAGGTGCTACAGGACAGGCTCTTCAACGGGTGCAGAGTGCCTTTCTTTCACTCCTGAAACACGTCTGTGACACGCGTGTTTGCGTATCATGCCGAGAAAAAAAAATGATTGAGAAACCTCACAGCTTGATTCTAGTCCAGGGGTGGTTTCCAAACTGGGCCACTTTAAGACTTGTGGACTTCAACTCCCAGGATTCCTCCTCCAGTGCTCGGGGATTCTGGGAGTTGAAGTCCACAAGTCTTAAACTTGCCCGGTTTGAAGACCCCCGATCTAGTCCAAGCACCCTCCCTAGCAGCCTTTTGGGGGCAAATCAACAGGCACAAATGGGAGGCCTGGAGGGCCCCCGTGCAGGGGCGTTGTAGCCCATGCACTCCCAAGCAATGGGAACCCGCCCCACCAAAATGTTACGCTGGAGGGAGGATAACCTCCCCTCCCTCGTCATCAAAGCACCACTAAACAAGGAGAATCATGTCCTGCCTCTTTAAGACAGCCAAAATCGCCCCCCCACAACACACTCCCCAGAAGGCTTGGCCCCACAGGCAGCGCCAGCCACCGACACCCAAGGCCTCCCCAGACTGCAGACGCTGTGCCAGCCTCCCTTTAGGACAAGGATCTTCAAACTGGGCAAGTTTAAAGACTTGTGGGCTTCAACTCCTGAGCTAACATGCCAGATAACAGATAATCAGAGTTGGAAGGGACCTTGAAGGTCATCTAGTCTAACCTCCTGCCCAAGCAGACCTACACCATTTCTGACAGATGGCAGCCCAGTCTCTTCTTGAAAGCCTCCAGGGATGAAGCTCCCACAACTTCTGAAGGCAACTTCTGTTCCATGGGTTGATTGCTCTCACTGTCAGAAAGTTTCCAGGTTGAATCTCTCCTTGTTCAGTTTCCATCCATTATTCCTTGTCTGGCCTTCAGGTGCTTTAGAAAATAGCTTGACCCTTTCCTTCTCTCTGGGGCAGTCCCTCAAATGCCTGGAGGAGGAATCCTGGGAATTGAAGTCCACAAGTCTTAAAGCTGTCAAGTTTGAAGATCCCTGATCTCTATCTATCTATCTATCTATCTATCTATCTATCTATCTATCTATCTATCTATCTATCTATCTATCTATCTATCTATCATCATCATCTGCCTCTAATCAATATCTATCTGTTAATCATCTATCTATATGTATCTATATATCCTGTCTCTAATTTATAACATCTATAGCTCTGTCTATCTCTGTCTATCATCTATCTATCTATCCTATCTATCTATCATCTGTCTCTCTAATCAGTATCTATAGCTATCTATTAATCATCTATATCAAGGGTCTTCAAACTTGGCAAGTTTTAAGACTTGTGGGATTTCAACCCAGAATTCCTGAACTAACATGGCTGGAGGAGGACTACAGTACAGTATCTCTCTCTCTCTCTCTCTCTCTCTCTCTCTCTCTCTCTATATATATATATATATATATATATATATATATATATATATATATAGATATAGATATAGATATAGATATAGATATAGATATAGATATAGATATATACTTTGTATTACAACACCCTGTTAAGCCCCAATTAAGGGAGAAAGCATACTGCTTTCTTTTCTGTCTTTCGGCTCATCACCAGAGACCATACCGACAGAAAGCTATTTGTTTCGTTGCCTTTTGATATATATATATCATATATCTAATCCAAGGGTCTTCAAACTTGGCAAATTTAAGACTTGTGGACTTCAACTCCCAGAATTCCTGAGCTAACATGGCTGGAGGAGGACTACAGTACAGTATCTCTCTCTCTCTCTCTCTATCTCTCTATCATCTATCTAATCAAGGGTCTTCAAACTTGGCAAGTTTTAAGACTTGTGGACTTCAACTCCCAGAATCCCTGAGCTAACATGCCTGGAGGAGGAATCCTGGGAGTTGAAGTCCACAAGTCTCAAAGCTGTCAAGTTTGAAAACTCCCCATTCTTAGGAGGTGGACATTGGAATGGGCAGCAGGGCCGGCTCCCAGTCAACAAGTGCCCCCTCCTGGAGAATGCCAGGTATTGCTCCAGCCGGGGCATAGCAGAGGCAGCGGGCGAGCGAGTAGCACCGTGGACAGCGTCCTTTCCCACAAATTGTGCTACGTGCAGCAACACGCTTCTTCACATGCTTGTGTCTCTCCTACCCACCCCAAGATGCCCCCCCCACTCAGCCAAGCAACAGGTTTTGTTGTGCAAATGAGGCACCAGAGCACACCCAGTGGGGGTCTGTGCACACCCACCCACCCACGGTTTTAACGTGCACACAAAGGCATGTTCCTCTTCCCAGAAAAATACAACCTCTGTTCCAGTCACACAACACAGGGCCAGAAGTGGGCTCTGGAAGGGGATGATGATGGATGATGGATCAGAGCAGGCAGAGAAGTGGCTCTGGGTTCAAAACTCCCAGCAGCTCTGCCTGGACCTGGCTCCGAGCCGAGGGCTCCCTTCTCTTTAGGCGAAACACGCAAAGCTCTTCGGAGCTGATAACAACTCCTAGTTGTGAGGTTTAAACTCAGAGCAGCTTTAACAGAGGAGCCCACAAACCGAGCCCGGGTGTTGGCATTTTTGTGCCCCACCAGTGGCCCTGGGCAGAGCTGCCACCCCAAGGTTTCCTCAGGGGTCTCTCCAGCGACGCAACGAAGGCCTTTCCTTCTGCACAATTCAGGGTCTCCAACCTTTGCAACTTTTAACACAGGCTTTGCTGGCTGAGGAATTCTGGGAGTTGAAGTCCACAAGTCTTTAAAGTTGCAAAGGCCGGAGACCCCCTTTGTCGATTTGAAATCCGTGTGTCTCCCATGGGAAGACTGAGGCACGGAACAGGCTGCCTGGCTAATGAGCTCGTGACGGATCCGGATGAGGCAGAGCTGGCACCACCTCCCTGTTTCTGGGAGACAAAGCCTGGCACAGAAACTTTGCCAGGCGCGGGGTAGCGGGTGGTTGGTAGGAGGTGTGAAGCCCGCCGGGGGGGGGAGGAGTGTGGGCCACGTTTTCCAAATCTGGCAGAAGGCAGAAGGAAGCTGGGAGTTGAATAACAAGGGACCGGGGAGGAGAAAAGGGAAGGAGAGCGAACTCAGTTGCAGAAGCAAACCCACAGTGGGGAGGGGAAGAGGTCAAGGCGGCAGGGAGGGCCAAGACGACCCTGGGCACAGGGGAGGAGAGCTGGAATGGCATCCTTTGGGCAAGTGAAACCTTGGGCAAGGGCAGATGGACCGAAAAAGCACGGAGAGCCCCTGTTGTGGGGGACTTTTTCCAAGAGTGCCACCCGCAGAGCAGGCATCTCTGCAACCCTCCTCCTTCTGCAGGGCATGGGGAAATTCAAGCCACTCTGTTTCTTCGTGCGGGACGGGGGGGGGGGAGGCCACAGACCGCCCCCCCCTCCTCGTAGAAGAAGGGATTGGGGGGGCATGAGGCGGGGGGGGGCAGGTGGCAAAGCAAGACAGGCAGAGGCTGGGCACGGTTTCTCTCGCAGGGTGTCTGCCTGCCTCCCCTCCCTCGAGACTTCTTCCTCTTCCTCCTTGCCCCCCCCCCTTGCCCCCACGCACACACACCCCCCTCAGCCATCAAGGATGATGCAGCTCTATTGAAGCTCTCTTACCTGGCACAACCTTCCCTGCCCTTGCCCAAGCACACGTGGGGGGGGGGAAGGGAGAGGGGGGGGAAGGAGAAGGGAGGAAGACGCCCCCTACCACATTCCTGGGCAGCCTGGGGGTCACTCCCGAGTCCCTGGTTGCCCCCTTGCAGCTTCCCCCCTACCCGGCCCTATGCTGCCCACTCCTCCCGGCCCCTCCGTCGTTTCCTCCGCCCGCAGCGCCCCCCCCCCCCTCAAAATGCCCGCTTTCCCTGCTGAGGGCCGCGCCTGCCCAGGGGAAGCGAGATTGGAGGGGTGGGGTGGGGGAGACTGGCGAGGGGCTTGTTGCCCACGGCGGGGAGAGGAGACATCTTCCCCCCCACGCCCGCCCAAGACTCCGTGGGGCCTCGGGAGATCCTCCAGCCTGGCTGCCGGCCAGACTCGGGGGCGCCCTGGCAACGCAGCCGCAGCCAGACCCCCCCGCCCGCCCCGTTCCTAGAAAGAGACCCCCCCCTCCCTGCCCCCGTCTCTGCCAGCGCAAGGAGGGCGGGGGGAGGGGGGAGTCCGGCAGGAGCCCCCTCCGCGGATGCCAACTTGGCCCTCGCCCTCCAGGTGCGGAGGGGGACGGGTGGGGAGGGGAGAAGGGCCGGAGGGGGGGGAGGAAAGCTGGAGGGAGTGGATGGGGGGGGTCTCCCCCCACCTCTCTCTCTCCTGCCTCGAGGGGGGGAGGTCTCCGCGCGCCTCCCGTGCCCAAGCGGCCCAAGCCCTACGCCCGGTGCCCGCCTGGCAGCCGGCAACGGCAGAGGACGGCCTCGCGGGCTTGCAAGCCGGGAAGACCTACCGGAGCCGTCGGAGGACGCGTCCGCTCGCTCGCCAGGCGCCCGCCGCCGCTTTCGTCTCCCCTCCGCGGCGCTCCAAGCCGGGCAGGAGCCGCTCTCGCCTCGCGCAATGCCCCCGCCGCGCCTGCCCATTGGACGCCCGCCGCAGGAGGAGGAGGAGGAGGAGATAGAGGGGGGGGGGGGCGGAGGGGGGGGCGGGCGCCGGCAGGGACGCGCGCGCCCGGAGATGCTCGTCCCCGCCTCTCGGGCTCGGGAAAGGAAGGGAAGGGAAGGGGGGGGGGTCGTCTTTGGCCCCTGCGAAACGCGCTGCCACCCCGGTGCGCCCTTTGGAAAACCTGGCAGTCGCTGGGCTCACGGGGCAGTGGGAGCAGGGACGAGGGGTGGGGGGGGGGGGGGAAAGGGGGGCACGGAGAACGGCTGTGGGGGCGCCCTAGAGGCCTCCTTAGCCAGCCTCGAGTTCCCTTTTCTGCATCAAATAAAAGGGTGCTTCTGAAGGAAGAATTGCTTTTTCTTTTTTTTTTTAAGGTCCTAGTCCTCATTGGGCCCAAATCCAGCCGATTTAGAGGAAGGCAAACTACTACCCACCCTCTGGATAGTCTCCCAGCAGATAGTCTCTGCTATTATTGCCTGGTGGATTATTATTATCATTATTATCATCATCATAGTGGGATTCACAGCCTTTGGGGCTGGTTGATAGCTCAACGGCTAAAGTCCCAACCAAGGACCTAGGAACATCCTCCTCATCCTCACACACCTGTTTTTTCAACAGAGACCTGACTGAGGTTGCAGTAAATCCAGAGAGCTGCAAAATTCTCCCCACCATTCTTGAGCAGCCCCCCCCCCCACACCACACACCCCTCGTCCCTCTTCCTGGGGGGGGGGGTCACCCATTTCCCCCCCCCCACTCAAGACCCAACTTGGGCTGAAGAGAAGGCTGCAGCATCACCCTGGCACCGTTCAGACCTGGGATGGCACCTCTTCCCATCGTCCCTGGCCGTACGGCCGGGCTCTAGGCAACGTGAAAAAAGGGGCGAGGATGGACAGGCGCCCACGCAGAGGCTGACGGACTTTGCACCGGGCCAGGCTGCCCGTCCCTGGCAGGTGGAGGGAGGGAGGGGGGGTAGGGAAGGCCAGCAGCAGCCTGAGAACAGGCGTTGTCTTAACAAGGGGGGGGGGGTCAAACAGAAGACGGGCATCTGCCGCCCGCAAAGCCCTTTTTGGCTAACAGAAAATAGCAGCAATGCCCATCCTTAGTGGGAGTTACAAATAAATAGACTTTAAAGCTCTCAGTCCCAAAATACTGTTCTCAAAGGGTCTTGCTTTTATGCCAAGCTGCTAGCGGTGGGCGATCGTTTATTGGGTGATTTCCAGACCAATTTGGCTCGAGAGACCCTCCGAGGCAATCCAAACGGGCTTTCCCCAAGAGCCAACCAGCGATGCCCGAGTGGCTGTCTCCTGGCCCAACCTTCCTTCCTCGACTCGCCACACCTGGGTGCCAGCCTGGCAAAGAGGCCGGGGGACCAACCGGCTGCTTGTAACTCACACGGAGAATTTTTGACCGCATTTTTGACCCCGAGAGCTGCAACCCGAGAGGGAGGTGGCAGAGAGGAGGGAGGCGGGGCGGGGGGGGGGGGAGAGAGGTAGGGCAGTCACTCTGACCTCTTAAAAGCCCGATACAGAGGGAGAAGATTTTAAAATAATCTTTTTATTTTATTTGTTTTTAAAAAAAACAGCACAAGCCGATGCCTGAAGAGCTGAGTACGGAGGGGGGGGGGGAAAAAAAAACCTTATTTTTATGCAAGGCAGCACGATACAAAGACGACAGAACTGATCACGTGTACATACTTTTAATAAGGCTCTAGTCCCAACAACTTTTTGCAGCGCAGGCAGGCAGGGGCGGTGGAAGGCTGGTGGCTGGGTGGGAGGGCTTGTCCTTCCCCCCCCCCGCCCCTCCCTCTCCCAGACTCGAGCAGCCTCCAACCCTTCCTCGACACTCAAACAACCGTAATGGAATCGGCTCTCCTGGGGCCTTAATCAGACTTTTCCTTCCATCCAGGAGGCCCAAGAGAGAGAGAGAGAGAGAATAAGGCCAGGATTGGGGGTGGGGGGGAGTCAGGTTGGCAGCCCTTGGAAGGGGGGGGGGGGGAGGCTGGGGAAGGAGAGAGCAGGGCAAGAGAAACCCAACCCTGCCCTCTTGGCTTCCGGGAAGAGCTGCAAAACTCAGCAAGATCCATTCCTTCTGGGAAAGGCAGACTCCGTCTTGCTGGTTTGCCCCCAAACACGGCCTGGAGTGACAGCTGACATGTCAAAGCCTCTTCCCCCCCACCCCACCCCCCAAAAAACCTCACCCTTTTGCTCTCTCTCCTGCCACAACCCCTTGCAAGGATGCTGAGGGCTCGTCCACCGGCTGGCCAAGCTTCAACGTGTGGCAAACAAAAATTAAAAAAAAAGAGAGACCCCCCACAGGAACACCCCCCCCACACACACATACAAAGCCCGGCCTCCGTTGCTTTGGGGCAGGGAAAAGAACCTGGGGAAGCAGCTGCAAACTTCGGGGGGGGGGGCATGAAATCCCCCTCCTCGGTCAGACGTCGCAGCTGTCCTGCAGAAAAGGCCCCCGATTTGGGGGGGAGGGAGGAGGGGGGGGGCTCCCTCTGTGCAGGAACAGCACCCCCCCCCCCAAAAGAGAGAAGCAGGAAGGGGGGTCTGGAAGGAGGGCCCAGGAGTTTGGGGGCTGACATGTGGTTCCCACGCGGTCCAAAGAGGTCGAGGCCCGCCGTGGTTGGCTTCCTCTTCCGCTTCTGAAAGAGAACGGGGATGCTTCGAGAGGGATCCCGAATCGGGGGCTCCCCTCTGGGAGTCCTTGCTCTCTCCCCACAGATGTGCACCAAGACGAGGCCTCCGGAGGCAGCCGTGGCCGAATGGAATCCCTCTGCCGGTCTTTGGAGTTCGCTTTTTCCCCAGAGGGCCCAAAATCCTTTCCCATCCTGGCTATTTCAAGGAGTGGCCGGCTGGCCGAAGGACGAAAGTTAGTGTCCAAGGAGACCCGTCCCTGGAAATAGAATAAAATAGAATAGTAACAGAGCTGGAAGGGACCTTGGAGGTCTTCTAGTCCAACCCTCCCTGCTTGGGCAAGAAATCATTTCAGACAAAGGGTTAGCCAACCTCTTCTTAAAAACCTCCAGTGTTGGAGCATTTACAACCTCTGGAGGCCAGTTGTTCCACTGATTAATTCTCACTGTCAGGAAATTCTTTCTTAGTTCTAAGTTGCTTCTCTCCTTGGTTAGTTTCCACCCATTTATTGCTCCCTGTCCTACCCTCAAGTGCTTTGTGGAATAGTTTGACTCCCTCTTCTTTGGGGCAGCCCCTGAGATATTGGAAGGCTGCTATCCTGTCTCCCCTGGCCCTTCTTTTCATCCGACTAGGCCAAACCGTTCTTCGTATGTTTTATCCTCCAGTCCCTTAATCCTCTTGGTTGCTCTTCTCTGCACTCTTTCTAGAGTCTCCATATCCTTTTTTTTACATTGTGGTGACCAAAACTGGATGCAATATTACCAAGGCCTTATAAAGTGGCATTAACAGTTCACCTGATCCTGATTCTATCCCTCTGTTAACGCAGGGTAGGATTGTGTTGGCTTTTTTGGCAGCTGCTGCACACGGCTGGCTCAGGTTTAAATGGTTGTCCGCTAGGACTCCGAGATGCACGAGGAGGAGGGAGGGGAGGGGAGGGTCAGCAAAGGAGGAGGTGGGTCTGAGGAGGAGTGGGAGGGAGGGAGGGAGGGCGAGGCCCACCTACCTTTAAAGCCTTCCTCCGGAATGCAGACTGAGAAAGGAAGAGAAAGGCAGTCAGGGGAGCCTCCAGAGCCCACCGATCTCTTACCTTGCTGAGAGGAGAATTCGGGGCCTCTGCCCCTCCCCTCCCCCCATTCCATCCCCCACCCCCGCAGCACTTGGCTGGTGGGGGGGGGGAAACCAGGGATGGGAGCTTACCTTGCATAACGTCATCTATCGCCGCGTAATCCACGATGGGCTCATCCGCCTGATTTTGGGGAGGAGGGAAAACCAGGGGTTTAAGGTGGGGCGAAGGTGGCCCCCCCCTTCCCCCGACTTTTGCAACACCCTTACGAGAGGAAGAGACGCCCCCTCCCCCCCCATTGGACCTCCAGCTGGGCCTCTGAGCTGAAGCCGAGCAGCTTGGGGTGGGAGGGAAAGACGCCCACCAGTGCCTGCCGCGTCGAGGGCCGCCCCTCGCTCACCTTCAACAGAACCACGGACTCGGGAGTGACCCCCAGGCTGCCCAGCGTGGCCACATCGTCGGACAGCACCGCCCCGTCGATCGAGAGGTTCTGGTCGAAGGGAGCCACGGAGAAAGCATGCATGATCTGCGCCAAAGACACACACATTCACACAGGGGGCTGGCCAGGGGAGGAGCTAAGCAACCGGCCCGCGACTGGACTGAACAGCATGACCGGTGGAAACTTGGACTTTTTAGTTAGGGAAGTTTTCAGAGTGTCAACAGGATGTGACCCATCAATTGTTCCGTGAGGAATTTCTTCCCTGCCTTGGAGTTTTGCTTTCTATGGGTGCAACGGCCACACACGGCTGCTTAACTGAACAGGTGAGTGTCATGCCCCTGTTAGAATCTGACTCCCTCCGAGAGAGAGGAGGAACGGCCAACAGGGAGTGGGAGTGTGGCTCCAGAGGTTGTGGAGGAAACTGGGGAAGGGCAGAGGCTGGCTGGGCAATCAGAGGAGGACCCAGGCCCATCCCCCTCTTCAACCTAGGGCACGCAGGGAGGAGAGGATAAGGGAGAAACGTGAATGGTGTGGTCTATGGGGGAGGAAGTGGCCCTGATCTCCTTCATGGGCTGCAGCTGTGAGAACTGTTTAAAAGGACAAACTGCGCATTGCCCAGTGCCAGAAGCAAAGCATGAAATAATTCTAGTCTTTCAGTTCTGTCACTGCGTTTATTTTGGTTTGTCTGAGGAGCTGCCAAAGAAGTTTACAGAATAAGCTGGACTGGTTATCAAGTTTCCATAGTAACAAGATATGAGTGTCTTGTGATGTTCTATTTTACTGCGCTTGTGTGCAGGGGAGGAGTTTTACTTCCACTTCATCTTTCATTATAGTTATAACTTTCCTTCGCTTGCTTATTAGAATGGCACTGCTGATTCTTTTGTTAGTTATTTTGTAAATAAAGTATGCTGGCAACAGAAAAACACGATCCATTTCCTCTAATTTACAAAACTGAATGTTTTCGTTTTGACAAATGGTAGCAGAGGATGGTTCCTTATCTGAGTTCTGGCGTCCTCCTTCCCAGTGTGTGTATTTTGATATCTGTGGACGTCTTCAAGCCCTTATCTTGCCTGGTTCCCTTAATTGCTTCAGTGTGGTTTGTGTTGCTTTTTCTACTTATCATTTATATGTATTTTGAGTTTGAACCGAATTTCTTCCTTTTCGCAACTGTTTGTGGAAGGGGGGGGGGGGTTTCTCCAGTTAATAATTGAACCTTTGAAGCCAAGTTGAAGGAATTAAAGGGATTTCACCTGTTTGTGTGAGTTTGTTGTTTTTGTATCCCACCCTGGGTCATCACAGTGAGCTTCTCTGCAGGGAGGGCTTGCCCACCTGGGGACCCCCCCCCCATTACCACTATACCTTTCTCCTGCAGAACTCCAACCCCTCCTTGGCACTCCCTGCCTCCTGAACTGTCAGAAGGCCAGGGAGAACAGGCCTCAACGCGGGCAGCTGCCAATGCTCCTTCTAACAGAGGGGCCCTCTGCGCATGGGCAGGAGGGAGGCTGCAGCCCCAGCGCGGCCTCACCTGGATTTTCAGGTCCTTCAGTGTCTGGTTGGCCGAGACGAGGAGGGCTTTTTCCCCCCGTATCCTCCTGTGCCGAGTGCTGCGCCGGATACCCTGCTTCTGACCGGCCACGGAGTTGGGGTGGGCGACTTTCTGCCTCTTGGCGTTGCTGTTCGCCTGGGAGCGGGAAGAGATTCAAGGAGGGGAGGGAGGGAAACTTGAGTCCCACCCAGCTCTTCCCCAACCTGCTGGGCCCTTTGCTTTCATTAAGGCTACCCCCCTCTCCCTTCTTCCCTTTGGGGCAAATCCACTGTACAGATCAAGACAGGCAGTCCTCGACTCAGGACGAACAAGGGAGGCCGACATTTACGTTGCGTGGGGAGAAGTTCGTCCCGTGAGTTTTGCCCCATTGTGACGCCCGTTTTTGTCCACATTTGCTAAGCGAAATTCGCTCCAGCTGTGAAGATTAGCGGCGCGGCCGCTGAGCGAACCTGCTTTCGCCTTTGGTTATCGGAAGGTCGTCAAAGGGGACCCCGGGACTTGTCATAAATGCGAGTCGGCTGCCAAGCATCTGAATGTAAATCAGAGGGCCGTGGAGATGCCGAAACGGTCGTTAAGGATGACAAGCGGTCATTAAGTCATCTTTTTCAAGTGCCCTTGTAACAGATAACAAATAACTGGAGTTGGAAGGAACCTTGTAGGTCATCTAGTCCACCCAAGCAGGAGACCCTAAACCATTTCTGACAGAAGGCAGTCCTGTCTCTTCTTGAAAGCCTCCAGGGATGAAGCTCCCACAACTTCTGAAGGCAACTTCTGCTCCATCAGTCGATTGCTCTCTGTCAGAAAATTTATCCTTATTTCCAGGTTGAATCTCTCCTTGATCCGTTTCCATCCATTATTCCTTGTCTGGTGCTTTGGAAAATAGCTTGACCCCCCCCCCCTTTCCTCTCTGTGGCAGCCCCTCAAATATTGGAAGGCTGCTCTCCTGTCTCCCCTGGTCCTTCTCTTCCCTAGACTATCCAGGCCCAGTTCCTGCAACTGTTCATCGTAGGTTTTAGCCTCCTTACTCCTTCTTGCTCTCTCTCTCTCTTTCTCTCCTTCTTTCCTTTCTTTTTCTCTCTCTCTTCTCTCCCTCTTTCTCTCCCTTTTGGTTCCTTCCTTTCTTTCTCTTTCTCTTTCCTTTTCTTTCTCTCCCTCTCCCTTCCAATATTGGAAGGCTGCTCTCCTGTCTCCCCTGGTCCTTCTCTTCCCTAGACTATCCAGGCCCAGTTCCTGCAACTGTTCATTGTATTTTTTAGCCTCCCGTCACTCTCTCTCCCTCTCTTTCTCTCCCTTTCTTTCTCTTCCTTTTTCTTTCTCTCCCTTTCTTTCCCTTTTTGTTCTTTCTCTCACTTTTTTCTCTCCTTCCTTCCTTCCTTCCTTCCTCTTTCTCATTTTCTTTCCTTTTCTTTCTCTCCCTCTCCCTTCCAATATTGGAAGGCTGCTCTCGTGTCTCCCCTGGTCCTTCTCTTCCCTAGACTAGCCAGGCCCACTTCCTGCAACTGTTCATCATAGATTTCATCCCCCAGTCCCCTCATCATTCTGATTGCTCTTCTCTGCACTTTTTCTAGAGTCTCAACCTCTTTGTTTTATAGTGTGGGGACCAAAACTGGGTGCAACTTTCGAAAGGTCACTCAAGCGAACTGTTGTTAAGTCGAGGACTACCTGTAGATGCTTCCTGGGAATTCTCAAGCTGACCCACAGCATGGGAGCTGCCCAGGGCAATCGGGGTCTGGATCACAGGGGACACTCCCCCCCCCCAATTTCCCCTTGACAAATCCCCTCCCTCCATTTTAACCCGGTTTAACACGAAGGCTAAGCCGCCTCTAAAAACAGCCACGCCGCCTCCCTCGCCACATTGTCCAGGCACTTCCCACTCGCCCAGACCTGTCCGAGGAGACTCCGGTGGAGAATTCGGAGCTGCTGAAGAACCGCTTCCATTTCACCCAGACTAGAACTTACCTGGTTGAAATCTGGATCGTGCTCCCCTTCTGCCCTGGCCTCCTCCCTCTCTTCTTCAGCCTCCGAACTGCTCACGTTGAGCTCCGGAGCTGCCTCCTTCATGACCTGGGTTGGGTGGGTGGGGGAGAATATCAGGCCGGGACGGAGAGGAGAGACCGGAAGGGCTCTTATCCTCCTCTCGTGATATTTGTGGGCATAGGCATAATTCTGCGTTTATCTGTATTTCTTTGTCTATTTCTGTTATATTATGTAGGGTATATTGGTGACCCTTTGAGAGGTGTATGCAATGAAATTTCACTTCAGTGTATGCCAATTAATGTACATTCAAGGTGACAATAAAGTCATTATTCTATTCTATTCCTATATTATTCTATCCTATTCTATTCCTATTTTCATTACTCTGTTCTATTCTGTATTTTATTTTCTATTCCGTTATTCCATTCCATTCCTATTCTATCTATTCTATTCTACTTCCTTCTTCCCTCCGTCTATTCTATTCTATTCTATTCTGTATTCTATTCTATATTCTATTCTATTCCTATTCTTTCATTACTCTATTCTATTCTGTATTCTATTCTATTTTCTATTCCGTTATTCCATTCCATTCCATTCCCTCTTTCTATTCTATTCCACTCCACTCCATTCCATTCCTATTCTATCTATTCTATTCTATTCTACTTCCTTCTTCCCTCCGTCTATTCTATTCTATTCCATATTCTATTCTATATTCTATTCTATTCCTATTCTTTCATTACTCTATTCTATTCTATATTGTATTCTAAACAATATTTACAGACCCCTCACATCCTGGACATAAACTGTTTCAACTCCTTCCCTCAAAACGACGCTATAGAGCACTGCACACCGGAACAACTAGACACAAGAACAGTTTTTTTCCAAAAGCCATCACTCTGCTAAACAAATAATTCCCTCAACATTGTTCAACTATTTACAAAGCGTACACTGCTATTACTGTTAATCTTCTCATCACTCCTTATCACCCATCCCCTCCCACTTGTGACTGTAACTTTGTTGCTTGTATCCTCTGTTTCCTAGTATGATTTGATGTTGATTGTACCCTATGACTATCATTAAGTGTTGTACATTATGATTCTTGATTCTTAACGAATGTTCCTTCTTTATGTATACGGAGAGTATTTACACCAAGACAAATTCCTTGTGTGTCCAATCACACTTGGCCAATAAAGTATTCTATTCTGTATTCTATTCTATTATTCTATTCTATTCCATTCCTATTCCTACTCCTATTCTAATTTTCTATTCTATTCTATTCTATTTTCCTTCCTTCTATTCTATTCTATATACTATTATGTTCCCTATTTCATTCTAATTCTACTCTCTTCTATTCTCTGGAATTGAATGTTCACACAGTGTGGGACAGTGCTGGACTCACTAATAACAAACCCCTGGGAGATACTCAAAGCTTGGGGTCTAGGCTCAAAAGATGAGGATACACCCAACAGGGCTGTCTATGTAGAGATTCATCCAGGTTGTAGTTGTCGCTTCTCGTCCAAGAAGACTCTTCACTTCTCATCCAATAAGCTTCTTCAATTCAGAGCCGAAGAAGCTTCTTGGCTGAGAAGAGAAACTTCTTCAAAGACAAACCAAGAAAGCCCAGTTGGCTTCTTGGGGGAAAAAAAAGCACCTTTGGGACACAGGGCTGGGCAAGCAAGAGAGGTCCAGGTTTTTTAGAAAGTGGGAAACAGCCAGAAGGGACCAAGCCCCCCACCCCAGTGCCCCACTCCCCAAACTGAAACCCTTGACTTAAACCAGCCTTGCCTGAGCCCAGCCTGGCTTTGAATTGGGGGTGGGGGGTGGGGGTGGCATGCAGTTACCGTGGACAAGCCAAGGCCTGGAGCTGCCATTGGGATGTGCATCTAACAAATGGGAGGGTTTCCCCCCCACTTTCTTCTCTTGCATTTAAGAGAATTGCTGAAGGGCCGGGACCGATAGCGACATCAAAGAAGCAACCTGGCTTTTAATGAACCCCCCCTCCCCACCCCCTTGAAGGAAGGGCTTACAAAACCTCTAAAGAAGAGCCGAATCAGGTCTGCTGCGGGCTCTCCATTCATCGGCCGCCTAATGGAGCAGAAACGCCCACTGAGTGCTCTGCTAAGATCCCGGCCAGGAGGGCTTTGAACCCCCAAGAACATCCCGTTCCCAGCAGTTTCTGGGCTCTGAATCCCCTGGCTGAAGGGGAGGGGGAGGGAGGGGGGGTGAGACTAACCTTTTTATCATCCACCACTTTCCGCACATAGATGGTAGCCTGGGTGTATTCGCGCAGGTCTCTCTGCTGCTGGTACAACAGCCCTTCTCGGCAGTCCAGGCACAGCTCTAAGTGGGGGGCGGGGGGAGAGAGAGAGAGAGAGAGCAAGGAGGAATGGGGGGGGTCCATCTTGGCCGAGACCCCGTGTGCTCTGCAGGATCTCAGAGTCGGCTAACTGTCAGGATCCCGGCAGTTACCCCCTCCCTCCAATTAAATTTGGAGCCTTGAGCCAAACTTCCAAAACTTCAAAAAGGATTTATTGGGAGTTAACATGTCCGGCATTGCATGGGTGTCGCCGGCTCTGAGATGTATAATAATTCATTGTCACCTTTGACCCTGGTTTCCCCCCCCCCTCCACCCCTCTGGGTGTATCGTGATTCATATCCTCCAATGGGACACTTCCATAGTCCAGGAATCATCAATCAGGCTCTCCCGTTAAGAATTTTGCAGGGTAGAAACTTTCAGTCGCCTAGTTACTAATCTTTGAAAAACTATGTATGGAATGCACTTTCATTTTGCAAGCTGCCGCACTGCTCTTCCAAACCTCTTCCCACTCCCCCACCCCTCCCTTTCTGTTGGCAACTCTAAAAAGACCATAGAAATATTTAAGAGTTGACACTCAAGCCAGTTGAACTTGACTGTCGCGGCAGGGCCAAAAAAGAAGAGAGAGTCGCAAGTCCCTCCGGCGGCTCTTGGAATTACAACGTGCCAGATCAGAGTGAGGAGGGCTGGGATGGATGCAGAAGAATTAAGGGGGACACGCAGAGGCTCTCTTGGCAAATCAGGAGGGAAAGGAAGGAGACACGGCCCTCCACCACTGCTTCTTCCCACCCCCCTGCAAAGCTCGTGTCTGCCCTAAGCGGTCCTGGCAGAGAGGCTGCCTGTAGCTCTCAGCTGCCCGCCGGGCCGCTTCGTAAGTGGGATCCCCGAGCTTGCAGCCTGGCGAGAAGACAGGGAGCAGCACACAGGATGCCAATGTGTCCGCTTCCTTTACACACACATACACACCCTCTGCTTGCTCGCTCACTCACCAGGTTCGGTCATGTACAGCAGCCGCTCGGCGCTCTCCTGGGGGGCCTCCCTCCGGATGACCCGGATGGCGTGATCCACCACAAAAAGCTTTCGGATCTTTTCCCATTCGTCGGGCCATATCAGAGCTATACTGTGCCAAAGAAGCAGAACCTGCTGTCTTCTCTCAAAGGCCGGCCACGGCCATGCTGGCCTCCGGATCCCCAGCAGGGACGGCCACGCCAAATACAAGTCGCCAGGGAAGAGGTTGAGGGGCGGGGGAAGGCTGTTGTCATTGCCCACAGGCTGTGGTTGGGGTGCAGCCGGCAGCAGAATCGGACAGTGGGGAAGAAGGGGGACCAGTCTGGGAGTCTGGAGAGGACTCGGATGAGGGCCCTGTGTCTGACGCAAAGATGGGGCCAGGGCCATCTGGCAGCAGCGAGGCTGAGGAATGAGGGGAGCCTGTTCCCAGTGTGCGTATGCACAGAGCTGCTAGAAGGCAAGAGCAGCTGAGACAAAAGGGGCGACTTGGGAGTAAGGCTTGGAGGTGATTTCCCCTCCCATAAGACATAAAGGAGGAGCAAAGGTAGAGAAACCTTGCAGGAAGCAAAGTCGTTCGCTCTGTTCAGATTAAACCTTGAAGCTCTGTGTGGACTTTGTACTTTGGCTGGTTTTTTAGAGTTCATTTGTCACTTTAGTTGTTGGCAGCCATTCAAAGGAGAGAAAGGTGGGTGCTTATCTCGAGGGACTGTTTGGGACTCATTACCAGCCGGGAATACACATGATTCCCAGCGTTGAAATAAAACAAGAGTTGTTTTAACTAAGCGTGTGCTTAATTACGGTCTCAGGAAGCCTTGGTCAGAACAGCTGTCTAGGCTGCGTGTATCTGTGTGTGGGGGGGGGGGGTACGCTGCTGGAGCCATGGAGACACCCCCCACCCTAACTCCCCATGCCCTCAGCCATTCGGCTCTTCTCTCCAGCTTCCGGGGAAAAGGCACCGTAAAGGAAGACACTCACAGTTTAGAGTCATCCTTGGTCATGGACGCAACGGTGAACATCAGCCCTCCGTGGGGGCAGAGCAGTTCCCGGTTTCCAACAGAAGAGACGGGGCTGCATCGAGTGGGCCTCCTGGTGGAAGGCAAGGGGAAGGGGGGGGGACATGTGAGTCCAATGGAACGGGGTGGGGGAGAGGGCGAAAGGAAGAGGCACACGAGAGAGAACTGGAAAACCAAAGGATGGGGAGAGGATGGGGAAGCCGTTCCCATGAGGGCTGCCTTACATGCAAGAGAGGAGGAGGGGGAGGAGAGAGGGGAGATCGGTTGGATCCTTGGTGCTTCCTGAGCTTGGTTGCTTTCTTCAGGACATTTCATAACCCAAGTAGGGATCATCATCAGTGCTAGAAGGGAATGGGGTTGGAGAAGAAGGAAGGAAGGAAGGAAGGAAGGAAGGAAGGAAGGAAGGAAGGAAGGAAGGAAGGAAGGAAGGAAGGAAGGAGGGAGGGAGGGAGGGAGGGAGGGAGGGAGGGAAGGAAGGAAGGAAGGAAGGAAGGAAGGAAGGAAGGAAGGAGAGAAGGAGGAGAATGAGAAGGAAGGAAGGAGGAGGAAAGAGGAAGGAAGAGGAGAAAGGAGGAAGAGAATGAGAAGGAAGGGAGGAGGAGAGGAGGAGGAGGAAGAAAAGGAAGAGGAGAATGAGAAAGAAGAAAGGAAGGAGGAAAGAGGAAGGAAGAGGAGAAAGGAGGAGGAGAATGAGAAGGGAGGAGGAAGAGGAGGAGGAAGAAAAGGAAGAGGAGGAGGAGGAAGACTCACCTCACAAACTTCCGCCATTCCTCCACGAAGAACCTGGAGACCACGTAGAGCTCTCCCACCTCCTGGGGAAAAGAGATTTCATCACTCAGGGGCCTGAAGTTCCCACAGGGAAGCCTGGCACTCAACAAGGCTGCAGGGGAGTTTAAGCCATTTTTTTTTGAAGGGGGGGGGAGGCAAAGCCAGCAGCACTCCAGGGAGATGCTGCCTCACCCTCCTGCTCCCAAAGGACCCCTCAGGACCTCTAGATTGCACTCTGTGTATGTGTGTGTGTGTGTATACACACAATTCAGCAAACCCTGTTGCTTGCAAAGCACAGCTGAACAGCTTTGCCGTGGTTGCCAATTTACAGGGCTGGAGGAGAGATCTCAATGGTCAAACTGGTCCTTCACTTAACTGGGCAGCCTCCTCCCCAGCAATACATCTTGACCAGAGCCCTGAGTCGCTGCCCTCCTCCCCCCTCCCCGGCCCCCAGTGTTCCCAGTCACCCCCACCTCAGGCCAGCTGCTGAGGCAGGGCCGGCTCTTGTCCTGGAAGAGGTGGGGCAGGCTGGCTTTCTGCTCTCCGGCCATCATTTTGTGCAGGGCTTCGTTCTCCTCCCCTTCCCGCTCCAAAATCTGCAGGAAGACAAGCCCTGGTCACAGACCCCCTTCCTGGAGGGCCCAGGGTCTGCTTTTAGGATGTAGGGAGGGGCGGGGGGGGGTGTTTGAGCGTTCCAGGAGTGGCCTCCTTCACCGGGCACAGCAACAATAGCAAAAGGCGCTGGAGGGAGGGGGAGGAGGGAGGGGAGACCTGTCGGGTCCTTGGTGCTTTCTGAACTTGGTTTCTTTCTTCAGGACATTTCATAACCCAAGTAGGGAACATCATCAGTGCTAGAAGAGAGTGGGGTTGGAGGAGGAGGAGGAAAGAAGAAGGAAGGAGAATGAGAAGATAGGAAGGAGGAGGAGGAGGAAGAAAGGAAGGAGGAGAAGGAAGAGAAGGAGAATGAGAAGAGAGGGAGGAGGAGGAGGAGGAAGAAAGGAAGGAGAAGAGGAGAATGAGAAGAGAGAGAGGAGGAGGAAGAAGAAGAAGAAAGGAGAAGGAAAAGGAGAATGAAAAGATAGGAAGGAGGAGGAGGAAGAAAGGAAGGAGAAGGAAGAGAAGGAGAATGAGAAGACGGAGGAGGAGGAGGAGGAAGAAAGGAAGGAGAAGAGAAGGAGAATGAGAAGAGAGGGAGGAGGAGGAAGAAGAAAGGAGAAGGAAAAGGAGAATGAGAAGATAGGAAGAAGGAGGAGGAGGAAGAAAGGAAGGAGAAGGAAGAGAAGGAGAAGGAGAAGATAGGAAGGAGGAGGAGGAAGAAAGGAAGGAGAAGGAAGAGAAGGAGAAGATAGGAAGGAGGAGGAGGAGGAAGAAAGGAAGGAGAAGAGAAGGAGAATGAGAAGAGAGGAAGGAGGAGGAGGAAGAAAGGTCACAGGCCCCCTTCCTGGAGGGGCCAGGGTCTGCTTTTAGGATGTAGGGAGGGGCGGGGGGGGGGGGTTTTGAGCCTCCCAGGAGTGCCCTCCTTCACCGGGCACAGCATCAACACGGAAGGCGCTGGAGTTGTAGTGTTGCTGAATCCAAGGAAGGAAAGACCCCTCTAGGTTTCAAGAGCTGCCCCCAGGAAGGAACTCCCCCCCCCCCAAATGCTTTCCTGGAGCAAAGCTTCATGGGTGCATCGTGCATGCACCGTGGGTGCAACGCAGAGGCTTCCAGAGCTGCTCACGTGACTCCTCCGTGCTCAATTTTGCTTTTGGGGAGAGGGGTCCTTTTTTTCCTCCCTCCCTCCCCGCGAAGCACCCCACACCTTGCATTGGGAGCAGGAGTCTCTGCTGCTGGGGAACTCTGGGGCGTTCCGGAAGTAGCGCTGGAGCTTCTCCCAGGCTTCCCTGCAGACCACGCGCCTCTCGTTCTCCAAGGTGCAAAGGTTGCCTGCGGGCAGAAGTGGCAGAGCAGCTATACGGATGGCCGAGGGGCCCATCCTGACCCCAGCGATTCCGGGGGGCCCTTTGGCTTCCCTGCCGACAGCACCAGGACCCCAGAACAGGGAAGTGCGCCCGGACAGATCTCTCCCACAAGAGCAACAGCCCTTAGACTTGCATACCGCTTCCCAGCCCTCTAAGCGGTTGACAGAGTCAGCCTCTTGCCCGCCAACAATCTGGCTCCTCATTCTACCCACCTCAGGAGGATGGAAGGCTGAGTCGACCTTGAACTGGTCAGGACTGAACTGATGGCATTGGGCAGTTAGCCTGCAATACCACATTCTAACCACCGGGAGGAAGGGAGGGAAGGAAGCAACAGCCCTTAAGACTTATATACCGCTTCCCAGCCCGCTCTAAGCAGAGGACAGAGTCAGCCTGTGGCCCCCCAACAATCTGGCTCCTCATTTTAACCACCTCGGAAGGATGGAGTCACCCTTGAACCTAGTGAGGATTGAAGTGCCAAATTGCAGGCAGTAGAAGGAGCCTGCAAATACTGCGCTCTAACCACTGCACCACCACGGCTCAAGACCCCTTCCTTCTGCAGCCCCTTCTCTGTCCCCATGGAGGACATTGGAACTGACCACAAAATGGGTTTGGGGAAGGGGTGGTTTTGCTGGGGTGGAGGGAAGGAACCAGCGGTGCCCGACACTCTCGGAACCGCCATCCCCAACCATCCTTTATGGATGCCATCGTTCCGATGCCCAAATGGCCAGCTTCGCCCCGGAAGAAACGCTGCCGTCCTGCCCCCTCCCTCCTGCAGCAGCTGGCTCCTTTCCACCCCTGCCTGGCTCTCCTCTCCTTCTCTCTCCCCCCCCCCAATCTCAGTCTCCCCTCCGAGTGGAGCGTGCTCAGAAGAAGGAAACAGGAAGCCGCTCGCTGCTTCTTGGCTGCCAAGGGAACATCTGGAGGAGCCCGTTGCCATCCAACTCCCTTCCAGAGCCGTCGCTAAGGTTACGGGCCAATTACGAAGGAGGCAGCCGGCAATTATGCCGATGGGGAGCCTTCTGTGTCTTCGCTTGCTCGTTCCTGGCTCTGCAGCGGCACAAAGGAAGGATTAGATCCGAGAAACACCTACCTAAGTTCCCTGAGGATACGCTGGCAGGGGCGGCCGAGGTGTGTGTGTCTTGTGTTGTGCGTGCATGCACGCGTCCTGGCACGACACACACACACACCTCGCGGTGCCCCAAATGGTCTCATGGGCACATCGCAATGAGCTCAACACCGGGCCAAGGGAAGCCCAAAGGTGCTTTTTCAGGAGGCACCTGGACTTCCTTGGGTTTTTTTTTCCCCTTTTGAAGAGGTTTCGCTTCTCATCCAAAGAAGCTTCTTCAGGAAATCCATTCCAGTATGAAGTGGGAGCAGGAATGGATTTCCAGGGGGAAAACTGCAGACTACGAGAACCGGGAGCACCAATCAGGTGACCTTGAGGAGACAGAAAAACCTCCAAGTGGCCTCAACGACCCTCTGAAAGGATGCAAATGACCAAGTTGTCTGCAAGGAATATAAATCCTTCCCTTCAGGTAACAGATAAATCAGAGTTGGAAGGGACCTTATAGGTCATCTAGTCCAACCCTCCCGCCCAAGCAGGAGACCCTACACCATTTCTGACAGATGGCAGTCCAGTCTCTTCTTGAAAGCTTCCAGTGATGAAGTTCCCACAACTTCTGTTCCACTGGTTGATTGTTCTCCCTGTCAGAAAGTTTCTCCTTATTTCCAGGTTGAATCTCTCCTTGGTCAGTTTCCATCCATTATTCCTTGTCTGTCCCTCAAAGGTGCCTTGGAAATAGTTTGACCCCTTCCTCCTCTCTGTGGTAGCCCCTCAAATATTGGAAGACTGCTCTCATGTCTCCCCTGGTCCTTCTCTTCCCTAGACTAGCCAGGTCCAGTTCCTGCAACCGTTCTTTGTATCTTTTAGCCTCCAGTCCCTCCATCCTCCTGGTTGCTCTTCTCTGCACTCTTTCCAGAGTCTCGACCTCTTTTTTTATAATGTGGTCATCCAGTCAGAGCTGAAGAAGTTTCTTGGATGAGAAGCGAAACCTTTTCAAAGAAAAATCAGAAAGTCCAGTGGCCACCTGAAAAAAGCACCTTTAGGACAACCATGACCTGGATGACCGAGAATCTACAGACATTTGGCTATGCACTTTGGGATGAACACCCTTTGAATGGTCTGGGGCAGCGGTAGGGAACCTTGGCTCTTTTATCACTTATGGACTTCAACTCCCAGAATTCCTGAGTGAGCCATAAAAGTTTCCCCATCCCTGGCCTAGTGGTTTTTCAGTTGTGAGGGAAATCAATTTTTGACTTGAATGGGACTGTTTAATATACAAATGTAGGACATATAAAGAATATTGATCATTCAAGTCAAAAATTAGGACATTTGTGTATTGAACAATCCCATTCAAATCAAAAATTGATTTCCCTCACAACTGAAAAACCAGTAGGCCAGGGATGGGAGAACTTTTTATAGCTCATTCAGGAATTCTGGGAGTTGAAGTCCATCAGTGATAAAAGAGCCAAGGTTCCCTACCACTGGTCTGGAGGATAGGAAGGGATTTCCAGAACAATAATTGCAGACTACAGGAACCAGAAGCGCCACTCAGATGACCCCCGTGGACACAGATAAACCTCCAAGTGGCCTCAACGACCGTCTAAAAGGATGCAAATGACCAGCTCTGTCTCCAAGGAGTATCAATCCTTCCGTTCCTCACTATTCTGTCAGAGCTGAAGAAGCTTCTTGGATGAGAAATGAAACCTCTTCAAAAGGAAAAAAAAAACAAGGCAGTCCAGTGGCCTCCTTTGGGACAACCACGACCTGCCAAGGGAAGCTCTATCTAGAAGGGCAAACAGGGGAGTGGGTCCTGCTTCAGGACCTCACCTTTCAAATTTATTTATTTTTTAAAGAAAAATTAGCCTCTAAAAAGAGCAGAGCAAATTGCCCCAATGATCCGCCCTGCTCTTCTCTCTATGGTGATAGCAACAGCACTAGCTCTGAGACTTCTATACTGCTTCCCAGGGCTTTATAGCCCTCTCTGAGCGGTTTAGAATCAGCCTCCAACAATCCGGGTCTCATTTGACCCACCCTAGAAGGACGGAAGGCTGCGTCAACTTTGAGCCAGTCAGGATCGAACTGCTGACAGTGGGCAGAGTTAACCTGCAATGCTGCATTCTAACAACTGTGCCTCCTTGGCTCTTAATAGCAATAGCCCTTAGACTCCTATATCGCTTCACAGTGCTCTTACAGCCCTCTCTAAGTGGTTTACAGAGGCAGCCTCTTGCCCCTGCTCCCCCTCCCAAAGAGTCTGGGTCCTCATTTGACCCACCTCGGAAGGACGGAAGGCTGAGTCAACCTTGAGACTCGAACTGCCAAATTGCAGGCAGTCAGCAGAAGTAGCAGCCCTGCAGGACTGCATTCTAACCACTGTGCCACCGTGGCTCTTAACCCTGCTTGCTCAGAGGTTGCCGAGGCCTCTTCCTTGGCAACTGCAGAGATGGGGAGCTTCCCTTCTCTTCCTCCTCCTCCCTGGGGTCTTCATTCCTAGGGGCCAGAGTCTGGGGGAGTGGGGTGAGGCAGGGGCCAGGCAAATAAACTTGGACGAGCAGTAGGTGAGTATTCCTCAGCAGAGAAGAAAGGGTCATTTCAAGCGGCGAGGAGAAACGCCTTGGGGAGGGATCCCCGTTGGGGCCACTTCCAACCGCTCTCCAGTTCAGCTGAGGGTGGGATCAGGAGGGTCTGCGGGCTGGGGTGGGGTGGGGGGGGAGAGGTGTGTTTCCCTCCCCCCTCCCTGGCCACACAGCTGCAACGGTGTTTTTCCAGTCAAGCCGGACGCTGGCGGGCAGGTGAGCGAGCGCCCTTGGGACGCCTGTGTCAGCCTGACCGGAAGAACCAAGGACTCCGCGATGCTTCCTGGATTTGAAAGGCGCCAAAGGGCTGGATTCCCACCGGCAGCCAGCCAGGCTGGAACAAGCAATTCCTTGGGAAAGCCAGGGGCAGAAAACGGCTCCCCGAGGGAGAGGATTCCTCGCGCTGCTCTCCTCACCCTCCTCTCCCCACTCACCGTGAGGGCACACAATGTCCTCGTTGAACTTCAGCTCCTCCTCTTCTCGTTTCTCTGCACTGGGCTCCTCTGCGGAGGAGAAAAAGCAGGTGAGGGCAGAGAAACCAAGTCAAGACACCCTCTTGCAACCCGACTCAGGGGACAAGACGGGGCCTGGGGGCCCTCCCTCTTTCCACCGAACCGAGGCAGGCTGGCTGCACTCCAAACTCTCCAGAGCATTTTGCCCTTCTCTTTCTGCCTTTTTCATCTTCCTTTCTTCCTTCCCTCCCTCCGTCCCATCTATCTGCCTGCCCGCCCTCTTTCTTTCTCTTTCTTTTTTCCCTCCCTCCCTCCCTTCCTCCCTCCCCTTTTCCTCTTTCTTGTCCTCTCCTTGCTCCCTCCCTTCCTCACACTCTTACCTCTTCCTCTGAGGGCAGAGGTAAATGCCTGCAGGCCCAGTGGGTTGCCGCCAGCAGGGCTTCTGTAGAGTCTTTAACAAGGGAAGCCCAGTTTGTTCCACATTTGTCCCCAGCTCAAAGCAGGAGGATCGGAGCTAAGGCCGAATCCCCGACTGAGCCATCCTGAAAACCTTTTGAGGCTGAACACAGCGATTGGCCCAGGGAAGCCAACCTGAGGGCCGTATGGGGAGGCCAGGCCTGCCTTGACTAAGGGTGTGTGTGTGTGAGAGAGAGAGGGAGGGAGGGAGGGAGGGAGGGAGAGCAAAAGAGAAGATAGGAGACAGAGAGAGAAACAGAGCGAGATGGAGAGAGACGAGAGAAGCCAGACAGATAGAGAGAGAAGACAGGAAAGGAGGGAGAGAGAAAAGAGGGAGGGAGAGAGAAAAGAGAGGGACGGATGGAGAAAGAGAGAAGAGAGGAGACAGACAGACAGAAAAGAGAGATAGAGGGAGGGAAGGAAGGAGAGAGAGGGGGAGGGAGAGAGGGAGGGAGAGAAGAGAAGGAGAGCAAAAGAAAAGATAGGAGACAGAGATAAACAGAGATGGAGAGAGACAAGAGAGCAAACAGACAGAGAGACAGATAGAGAGAGAAGAGAGGGAAGAGAGGGAGAGAGAAGAGAGGGAGGGAGAGAGAGAAGAGAGGGACGGATGGAGAGAGAGAGAAGAGAGAGAGACAGACAGAAAGAGAAGAAAGGAGAGATAGAGGGAAGGAAGGAAGGAGAGAGAGAGAAAGAGAGAGGTGAGGGAGCTACCTCTCTCCTTGGCATCGCCATTCATTTTGCCGTTGCTCTGCTCGGTATCCTCGTCTGAGTCGTCCAGCTGATCCAGGGCCAGCTGGCGCCAGCTGCGCAGGGAGGACTTCCCTACCCAAAACCCGTCCGTCCTGCGGGGCGAGAGGGGTGGCTCACAGCCCAGGAGACAGGCGGGAAGGGAGCAGAATTGGAGGGATCCCACCTCTCGCCCCCCCCCCCCCGTCCTCCTGAATCCCCCCTCCCTCCGCCCAGCGGGAGCCGCTCACCCCTTGACCGCTGCCGCTTTGAGGAGGTTGCAGACGGCCTTGTAGTCCTCGCTCAGGCGGCTCTTCAAGCGCAGCACCCGGCACCTCTCCACCACACAGTCCCTGCAGAGGGCCTTCACTGAGGGAGGAGGAGGAGGAGGCTGGGAGGCAAGCAGGGCCCCCCTTCTCGGCCCTTCAGCAAGGGGGAGCCTCTCCTTCCCACTGCCCACCCTGTGGAACTCCCTGCACCCCGGGGAGGAAGGCCAAGGCAGCCACCCTGAGCCCTGAGCTTTCCTGGGCGGGCGCCACTGCTGCTTTTGCCGAAGGGGGATTCCCCGGAAAACGTGCTGGGGAAGGTGCAAAAGGGTGGCGGGTGAGGAAACTGACTAATGTGGCAACACACCAGCAGAGGTGCAACTGCCAACTTTGCAACGGAGGTGTGAGAGATCACACCTCCTGCAGAGCAGGAGGCTCCCTCCCTTCCCAGCAACAACCTGAGCAGCTCCATCTGCCCCAGGATTCTCCTTCGGCTTTCCTTCCACCCCAAAGCGGAGGAGGAGGAGGAGGAGGAGGACAAAGCCAGGATATGGCCTCACCCAGGAAGGTTCCCTCCCCCCCCCCCCCCCCCCCCCCCCCCACACCTCACCTGTCAGCCTGGGTCCTCCCCCGTATCTCTGGTAGAAGTAGTCGGCCACGTCCTCCGAGACCCGCTTGATGGTGGAGATCTTATCCGGGTGCAGCTTGCCGTGGGGGCACAGGCAGGCCGTGTTGTCGATGGCCTTGGGGGGCGTCGATTCGTCCAGCCACTGCTGCAGCCATTCCAGGGAGACAAAGTCGTAGGGGCAGCCTGAGGGAGGGGCGGGGGGGGGAGAGGGGAGGGGCGGGGGGGGGGAGAGGGGAGGGGGGGGAGGAGGGGGAGGGGGTGGCAGAGGGCCAGAGCGTCAGCTCCTCCACCCAGTTCCTCCGCCTCCAAAACCAACCGCAGCTCCTTCGTGCAAGTCGGCATCTTTCCACCCCCCCTGCCAAGGGCTGCTTTTAAATGTTAAAAAAATAAAAATCGACCCCTCTTCCCAGCTTCTGTCCAGGTCCTGCCCGCCTGCTCTGTGTGTGTGTGTGGGTGTGGGTGGGTGTGTGTGTGAGCAACTCCCACCTTCCCCACCAGCTGAAGCCCCTGGCAACAGGAGAGCCTCTGCCCAGCGCCCCCCTCCCCCTCTATGCCAATCCCTCTCGCCCTGCCGGTGGGGCTGAGACGATGCCCGCCAAAGCGAGGGGCCGTTAGAAAAGACAAATAAGGACATCGCCCCCGCTTCCCCCCCAGGGAGCAGGCCATGCTGGGGTGGGTGGGCAGGTACCTAGAGCCGCCCCCAATCCCTCTCCTCTGCCCAGAGCCGCCCTAGAGAAAGAGACAGGTAATTGGGAGGTCTTACAGACCAGCTTTGGCAGGCAACTTCTGGTAGAGTTCCTTCACCTCTTCGTGCTTGACCTTGCCCCGCGCCACGCTCTGCTTCCGCATCTCGGCCATTTCGTGGCACCACTCATCAAACCTGCTGTTGTCCTCTTGGACCAGCTCCTGCAGGAAAGCTGACGGCGAGGAGAGGGATGGCCTCCTCCTCCTCCTCCTCCTCCTCCCTGGCCCAGGGAGACCACACACACACACAAACACACACACACCCCAACTGCTCAAACAGAGCCCTAAGGGAGGAAGCCCCCACCCCCAAACCCTCCCTTCGACTCAAGCTTCTTCCCAAAAGGACCCAGCGCAGGCCAATCCTGAATTGGGCCTCTGACCCTCGTGCGCTTCCAGGACGGGGGGGGGGGGGGGGAAAGGAGGGCGCCTCACCTGGGAGTTCAACAGCCAGGGACTTCTCCCGCGATTGCAACCGATACACCAGCATGTAGGCGTTCCGGGAGCGGTAAATCCCCTTCCCGCACTTGGGCCTCCGAGACTGAGACTTAGGGGGTTCTGCAGGAGGGGTTGGGGGGGGGGGGAGGGGGAGACAGAAGGCAAGGGAAGCAAATGCTGGGGACCTTTGGTCGCCTGCCTCGTTTCTCTCTTACCCCCCCACCCCGACGAGACATTCTCGGCCGGGCCAAGTGGTAGAAGGGCACGCGCACACACACACACCCTCCCGGCTGAGTTGTGCCACCCGAGTGGGGTTACTCATTTACCCAGGTCCTCTTCCGCTCCCAGCTGCAACTTCTTGCCTTCCATCTTCTCGATCTCTTCGTCGTTAAAGCGGTACCACTCCCCGGTTTGGGGGTCCTTCACGTGAGCGATGTAATGGCCCGAGTAGGCGCTGACCCCTCGGTGGATGAGGATCGCGCTGAGCTCGTAGACGAAGACGCTGGCTGAAACAACAGCAGGCAGCGCTTGTGAGTTGGGGAAGGGCGGGGCTTCCCCAACCCCCCCCCAAAACCATGAAAGCCCCACTCCTCCCCATAACATTCTAGGCTTCCAGGGCCAGTGGTGGGATTCAAATCATTTAACAACCGGTTCTTTGCCCTAATGACCAGCTGGGTAGACATGGCTGGATGGGTGTCCTGCCCCTGATGGAGACTGACTCCGAAGGAGAGGAGGAACAGCCGACAGGGAGTGGAAGTGTGGCTCCGGAGGTTGTGGAGGAGGCTGGGGAAGGGTAGAGGCCGTCTGGGCAATCAAAGGAGGACCCAGGCCCATCCCCTCTCCATCCTAGGGCATGCAGGGAGGAGAGAATGAGAGACGCGGTCTACTTGGGAGGAGAGGGCCTTGATCCCTTTCATGGGCTGCAGCTGTGACAACAGATATGCGTATGGGTGAACGCTGGAAACAAAGCATGGAAATTATCTCTAGTTTATGGTTCCTCTCAGAGTCTGGCATCCTTCCCAGTGTGTGTTATCTGTTGACATCCTCCAGTCCTTATCTTGCCTGGTTTGTGTTGTTTTTTCCCTCCTTCTTGTAACTGTTTGTGTGGGAGTTTTTTGCCTTCCGTCAAGGATATTTGGAGCTTGGAAGCAAAGTGAAGGAATAAAAGGGGCTTCACCGGGTTTTTGTGACTGTGTTTATTTGGTATCCCCCACCCTGGGTCATCACAATGGGCGTGGCCAACTCGACATCACTCACGTCAAGGGCTGCCTCACCTTGCTCAGCCTCTCCTGGCCCCTCCTTGTAACCTTGGGGGGCTAGGTGAGGAGGGGCTGGGAGGAGAGAGAAGGGGCAAAGCGAGGCACGCTGTCCAGCCGGTTCTCCAAACTGCACGAAAAGTTAGCTGCCGGTTCTCGTGAACCGGTGCGAACCTGCTGAGTCCCACCACTGTCCCAGGGGCCCCCAGGAGGTGGGAGAAGGGCCCTGAGCCACCATTCGGGGCAGGAAACACGCCCAATCCCAGCTCTTGCCTACCTTTGTCTTCCATGAAAGGTCCCAGGTCCAGCAGCTCAGAGAATTCGATGTAAGTGTTCAGCTTCTTTTTATGCCCCGTTTGCCTGACGTAAAGGACAGAAGATTGTTCTCATTCACTCTTTTCCACCTGGCAGGGCCAACACAAGGGGAACAGCGGCAACAGCAGGCACAGGGTCCCTTTCCGTATCAAAAGGGCGGGGGGAGGGGGGGTGAACTGGGAAATTGGGAGATTCCCTGCTACCGGTGTCCCTCTGGTATGGAAGTCGTCTGGGTGACTTTGGGCCCTTCGTGTCAAGGCTGACTCGAACGTTCCCCTATGCTTCCCTCGCAGCTCGACAAAGAATGGGTGTGGATGGGTGTGGATTGGGATGCAAAGGTGGGGGGAATGGCCTTCCAAGCATTGTGGGTTCTTGCACTCCCCCCCAAGGACAGCCAGAGCAGATGGCCCCAGCGTGGCCGGCTGGTTCCCGTAACAAAATGGACAGAAGTGGTTTGGTGGACGTAATGGACTGTGGGTGGCCCCATGCGGAAAGAACTATGAGTGTGCGGGGAAACCCAGAGCTGGTTTCGCTTCTTCTGTGCCACTGTGGATTTATTCAGTGAAGTTTTATATTCTTGGGGAAAAAATAACATCCCAGGAGTTTCTTTTTTTCTGGATTCGCTAACAGGACATTAAACCGATCTCTTTCTCTATCTCAACCCTCTTCATAGGGCACAGGAGAAGGGGTTGGACTAGAAGACCTTCACGGTCCCTTCCAACTCTGTTACTCTAAATCAAGAGTCTTCAAACTTGGCAAGCTTAAGACTGGTGGACTTCAACTCCCAGGATTCCTGAGCTAACACGACTGGAGGAGGGATTTTGGGAGTTAAAGTCCACAAGTCTTAAAAGCTCTCACGTTTGAAGATCCCTGATCTACAGTATCTATCTTCTATCTCCATCTCTACCTACCTAATCTGTCTGTCTGTCTGTCTTTATCTACTCCAAGGGTCTTCAAACTTGTCAAGTTTAAGACTGGTGGGACTTCAACTCCCAGAATCCCTGAGCTAACATGCAATGGAGGAGGAGGAATCCTGGGAGTTGAAGTCCACAAGTCTTAAAAGCTGTCAAGTTTGAAAACTCCCCGTTCTAAATTCTAAATAGATCGCCTTGAGTTGCACAAAGAAAGGCAGGAGACGATACATAAGCAGGACCAATGTAAGCTGAGCTGCTGCCTTTTGTGTGTGTGTGTGTTTTGCTCTGAAGCTACTTCATATGCCCAGCCTGTTCGTTTCAACCCTTGCCAAGGAGCCCCTTTCGGACGGGGAATGGGATCCCACTCTTAAATCAAAGGCTTCGGGGCTCACCTATCGAACACGAAGCGCATGAGCTGGAGGTTGAGAGTGCAAGGAAGGCTGAGCAGACGTATCCTCCTAGTAGCGTTCTGTTTGCTCTGGCAGGACTCGCAGAAGTAACGATTGTCCCCCTCCAGCTTCTCCTCCTGCCAGGAGAAGGAAAAAAAGAACATCACTGGTTGCAGGCTTGAAATAGCCACCCCCCCCAACCTGCCTGGCAGCAGGACCCCCAAAGTCGTCCACAACTCCCACCAATCAGCCCAGGGACAAGACCCTCCGAGGTCTCTCGGCTACTCCCAAACCCAATGCTGCTGCCTTTTGGCCCTTCCCCTTCGTGGGACGCGTACCTTCAGGAACTCTGTGATGCAGTCCGACAGCTGCTTGTGGCCCTGGATGTTTAGCTCAAGCTCGTAAAACTTGGAGATAAGTTTGGACTCTCGGCCACACTGGTTGCAACTGGAGAAGCAAAGCAGAGACAGCCATGAGCGCCCGAAGCCCCGTCGCCCGAAGCTTGGACAAGGAAGCGAGCAGCCGCCATGCGAGGGAAAGCCTTACACTGTGACGTAGGCGTACTCCCCGCAAAACTGCTTCTGGACGATGTCGCGCACATCCGGGTTTTTCTGAGAAGACAGGGTGTCCTCCAGGAGGGACATGAACAGCTTGGAAAACTCCTGAGCGTCCTAGGACATAAGAACGGGCAGGGTGTAACTTCAAGGAAACAGGACAGGGGTACCCAGAGGCACAAGCATTTAATTCTAATCCCATTAAGGGAACTACACAGCATCAACACAGTATCAACAGGAGAGACCTTCTAATTTCTGGGTTCGATCATATCTCAAGACCTAAAATGGACACCTAACATTAAAAATGTCATCAAAAAAGCACAACAAAGAAGGTTCTTCCTGCGCCAACTCAGAAAGCTCAAACTGCCCAAGAAGCTGCTGATCCAGTTCTACAGAGGAATGATGGAGTCTGTCATCTGCACCTCTGTAACTGTCTGGTTTGGTTCTGCAACCCAACAGGACAGACACAGACTCCAGAGGAGAATTAGGACTGCAGAAAAAACAATGGCTACCAACCTGCCTTCCATGGAGGAACTGTATACTGCATGAGTCAAAAAGAGGGCTGTGAAAGTATCTACACACCCCTCACATCCAGGACATAAACTGTTTCAACTCCCATCCTCAAAACAACGCTATAGAGCACTGCACACCAGAACAACTAGACACAAGATCAGTTTTTTCCCCAAACACCATCACTCTGCTAAACAAATAATTCCCTATTTACAACTATTTACAAAGTCTGCACTACTATTACTATTAACCTTCTCATCACTCCTTCTCACCCACCCCCTCCCACTTGTGACTATATAACTGTAACTTTGCCGCTTGTATCCTTACAATTTATATGGACTGTTTCCTAGTATGATTGGATTGCTTATTGTACCCTATGACTATTATTAAGTGTTGTACTTTATGATTCTGGACTCTTGATGAATGTATCTTTTCTTTTATGTACATTGAGAGCATCTGCACCAAGACAAATTCCTTGTGTGTCCAACCACACCTGGCCAATAAAGAATTCTATTTCTATTTCCATTGTTAGAAAGTCCTCCAAAAGAGGAAATGGCAACTCCTCCACCGGGATTTTTCGGCCAAGTATCCCATGTCAGGATTCCAGCGATCGCTCTAATTAAATCATGAACCTCAAGCCAATCTTCAAAAAGTTCATTAGGAACGACATACTGGCATGAATTGTATGAAGCCGATTCTGGCATACGTAATTACAATCACCTGTGACCCTCCCCTTGGGTGTGCCATAAATCAATTTCTTCAATTAAGCACATGGGTTAGATGTCATCCATCACATTCTCTAATTAAAGTTTTTCCTGGGCAAAAGCTTCAGTAGCTTAGCTACAATCTTTTTTAAGATAAAGTTGGAATGTGCTTCTAAATTCATTTGCCGTATGTTTCTCCAGTCCTTCGCCCCCCCCCCCCCCTTTATAGCCAACTTGGAAACAAGCGTAGGAATGTTTTACAAGTTGACACCCCAAGCAAAATGAGGAGGGCTTTATTTTCCCACTGTCAAAGGATTCCTGGTTTTCCTCCTAGGGTTGGGAACGGCTTTCTTAAAAAGGTGTAATCCTGAGAGACAACAAGGCAGAAGAAGGAAACTGATGCAGGCGCCTCCAACCTTACCTGCTGCTGACCTGTATCCAATCCAAGTGCTTTCACAAACCCCGATGGGTCAATATATCGTCTTCTGCTGTTTTGGAGCAAGGCAAACAAATACTGGAGGTGCTCGCAAATGGTCTGAGGTTCATAATCTGTCAAGGGACCAAAGGCTTGATTAAAACCAGGCTGGATTTGAAGCTAAATCAAGTTGATTTAAATCACGATTTATATCACGAATAAAAAGGCTTGATTTAAATCAACTCGATTTACATCGTAATTGTTAAAGAGCAACTGCCATCTCTGCTGCGAAATTGTGTGAATGCATCAATGCAGGGCATGTTATCCCAGCTTGCAGAGCTTGGCTTCACTGAATGAGTTTACCCAAGATGTAAACATTGCAGAAAACACAGCCTCGTGCTACATAACTAAGCTCCATTTCATGCTGAATAAACCAAAGTATGAACGTATCTTATATAGAAAATTATCTTTAGATAGATTTTTTTTTATTCCAAAAGCATTTTATTAAAATAAATTTGCAAAAATAAAATTCAATTCAATTCAAAAAGCATCGATTTTTATCCACCCTGATTAAAACACAGGATACAAACTTAGGACCTGCAAAGGAATTCTTTCGTCCTTCGCTTAACTGAGAGCAACAAGCCAAACTCTTCTATGTGAAATGGGAACAATCGCCGCAAGCAGAATTTGGGAAGTGAACTAAGCTACAAATGGTTCTGAAGTTACGACCACCATTGAGCCCAAAATGTATGTTGCTAAGTGAAACACCTGTTAAGCGAGTTTTAAGCGAATCATTGCATTTGTTAAGTAATCTACACGGTTATTCAGTGAAATTGAATTCCCCATTGACTTTGCTTGCCAGAATGTCGCAAAAGGGATCACAGGACCTGGGACACTGCAACCGTCATAAATATGAACTCGTTGCCAAGTGTCCATGTTTTGATCATGTGACCATGGGCATGCTGCAACGGACGTTACATGCGGAAAACGGCCATAAGCTTTTCCATAACTTTTTGAACGGTCACTAAATGAACTCGGGTAAATTGAGGAACTACCGTGTTTCCCCAAAATAAGACCCAACTGGAAAACAAGCCCCTGGATAATTTTTCAGGGTGCTCGTAATTAGAAGCCCTACCCCCAAAATAAGACCCAGTTAAGATCGCCAGCCAGAACTGTACTTTCCCCAAAATAAGACCCAACTGGAAAATAAGCCCTAATGTGTCTTTTGGAGCAAAAATTAATATAAGACCCTGTCTTATTTTTGAGGAAACACAGTTATCTGTACAAAGCAGGGGGATTATGACGATATTTAGGCCCGGCCAACCATTCAAATCAGATGAACCTTAGAACCGCCTGTTTCTAACACAGCAAGGATGCCACTGAAATACCTTTCTTCTCTGCCGTGATGTATTCAGGGCGGGCAACCGGACACAGATACAGTGCCTGCCGGAGCTCCAAATTGAGGAACCACATCTGTAGGAAAGTGTTGACGTAGCAAGTGGCCCCCAGGTTGGTGAGGCCTACAAATGCATTCTGGCGGGGAAGGAGAAGTGAAACAGAGATCATCAGAGGTGAGGCCAGTCCAAAAAGCAGAAAGGCTCAAGGATAGGCAATTTTAGTGAGGTCTTCTCTGGGGAGCATTCTTCTCCTTCAACAATAGTGGAATTAGTTCCTGTAGAAAGGAGAGCTGATGGCGCAAGACGCCCTGAGCGTTTTAGAGAACATCGATGCATTGTTAAAATACTTTTGATTTTGCAGCTGCAATTCAATGGGTCTATTCTTCCATACCTAAGCACAAATTCCAAATTCCGCTTTGAAATGCTTTTTTATCTTGCTGTCCTTAAAATGCTTAGGTTAAAAAAAAAAAAACAGGAAAAAACATATCCAAATCAAATACGTTTGGGGAAAAAAAATTCTGAACATGCCCACTTAACTCGCAGCGACTCAGAAGTGGCTTCCCATCAGAAGAGAAACCAGATTCGCAATTTCACAGCTTTTGAGGATACACAAGGAAAGACCCAGCTGATTTGAAACTTAGTGTGTCTCACACCGCCAGAGGCTCCCCTCCTTATGATACCAAATTGCCTCCCAGGCCCAACTAGGATACTTCACAGCCAACCAACCTCTGTAGATCTTAGAAACCGAGGAAATTGCAGCCTCAGCAATTTTGGGTGGCAGATTTAAGGACCAACTGGAAAGTGAAGAAGTGCATTGGGGGAGGGAAGGGCTACTCTTCTCGATCAGGCCAGAGAAGCATAGATGTACCTTTTTTCTCCTCTCAAAGTTGGGATCATCGATGTTGTGAAAGGTGTTTTCGTCGATCTCCCCCAGCCAAATGTGCTCTCCAATCCCCACTAGGCAATTGGGATTCCCTCTGCAGTTCCTCCTGCAGAAGCAAAGCCACAGGTTATGGCCCTGCCCGATGCCATTTTCCAGGAACGATTCAGGTTGCCTGTTTGTTAACATCCCCTTCCTGGTTCTACAATCTCTTTATTTCTGGGAGGGAAAAAAAAAAGGCAGGCCTCTCACAGCTGGGGATGGAGGATTCTGAAGAGAGCTTCGAATCCTTGGGGACAGCAATGTGTTACTTGCACATAGCCCAAACACATCCTGCAAAGGAAGCTTTTTCAAAAGGCTTGATGTTTCCGCTTTGCTTAAATCAAGATAAACCTGCACCAGCTCCCTCTTCCACCAATGAAAACAGCTCTTCATATATTTTGATATATGCTCCTAATCCTCTGAAAGGAAAAACAAGAGGCCCCACTTTCAGCCTTGGTAGATGAAAGATATACATCCAAGGAGGCAGGAGGGAAATTGGGGTGGGGGTGTGGAGTGAAGGTGAAGACTGCCTTTGAAAATTATCATTATTAACATAGATATCCACTTTAGTGGACTTGGTGGGAGGGATTTATAAAATTTTAGGAAGAACTTCTAAACTAAAATTTAAATCTTCAAGACTAGAGGCCATCTTGCAATTACTGCCCTCCTTAATTCAACAGTATTATTTTTGCAAGATCCTTATTGTGGCTGTCTTTGCTTTCAAGGCACAAGCACCAACAAAACAATAAAGCACTGATAAAAATAATATAACAACTAGTGTTTGAAAAGAGATAAAAATACTCCTACTCCCACATAACCTGACATTAGCAAAATACAAAAGCTGAAAGGGAAAGATGTAGACCAAGCTTCCTTTTATGTAATTTTTTTTTTTGACAGCGAGAACAATAGTTGAGGGAGCCGGTAATTGAAGCAAGCAAAGCTTGTCATTAGGCTCCTACAGCTAGCAAAAAGCAGGTGTCCTTGTAAACAGTAACTGCACTAAGGTAATTTATCATTTATTAAAGACGTTTCCTTATGCTTCCCCTGCAGCTGCTAATCGATTGTGCAAAGCTATTTGCTAAGGAAAATATTTAATTAGTAAAGTAAAAGCAATAATGGTCTTTCCCACCCAAATGGCAAATAATCATAAAATAAGTATTACAGCTACGCTAACCCAAAAGGAGGGGGGGGGTTAGAAAAACCCTCTTCCATAGTTTACAAAACTTAATTAGCATCAAACAAGACGCCATCCTGGCTTCTTAACCGGGTGGATGGCCAACTTAGGTACTCAAACACACCTGGGAAGCATTTTGTAGGATGCCAGTTAAGGTGTTTAACTTTAACTGTATTAAGGATACAGTTGCAGATTTGGGATTATTTGTATTACTATTTTTTTTTTTAAGGGAGCTGCTCCATCCAGCTATAGCCCTGCCTAAAAACACTAGGCCCTGGATTGCAGTAGACCAAAAACCCCAGTTATCCCTGAAAGGGAATTTTCTGTGGAACGCAGGAAGCCTTCAGATCCATTGATTTCTCTCTTTTTTTAGGCGAGCCAACCTCAGAACTATGAGAAGCAGAAGGGAAAGGGCACCATATGGTGCTCCCGGGATAGGAAAAACCTCGCAGATTTGCCATAATCAAACTAAAAAAAGGATGGGAAGGAACAGAATAAGAGAGTTGGAAGGGACCTTGGAGGTCGTCTAGTCCAATCCCCTGCAGAATAGAATAGAATTCTTTATTGGCCAAGTGGGATTGGACACAGAAGGAATTTGCCTTCAGTGCAGCAGCTCTCAGTGTACATCAATAAAAAATAAAATACATTCCTCAATCAAGAACCGTAAGATAAAAAAGGAAGGCCCCCAAAGGCTCCGTTATGCCAACAGAGCAGGAGAACCCATGGGGCACCGCCACCTCCTTAGCAGCATTCCGACACCTGCCGTTGGGCTGCACCGCGGAGGATGGCACCTATAGTGCCCCCCCCCCCCCTTCGCCCGGGAGGGAGGCAAGGTAGGAGGCCTCGGGAGTGGGCTGGGCAGCAGAAGGCCGCGCCCTGCCGGGCGTCGCCTCACCTGCAGGCGCCCCTCTGGCAGGGCTCCAGCCCGATCCGGTAGGCCGCCTCGATGTGCTCCTGCATCACGGCTTCGGGCGGCACCGTCTCCGTCCAGCGCCAGGCCGCTTTCTCCAGCTGCAGCCGCGGAGCCATCCCGGGGACCGGCCCGAGCGGGAACAGGGCCTCCGGAGGGCGATTCCGGAAGAGGAAAGAGAGACCGGGCGACCCAGGAAGCGGAACCGGCCCTAAGATTTTTAATACCCCCCCCCACGCCGTCTAGGCCACGCCTCCTAGGGGGCGGGCGCGCGCGGGGAGCGACTCCCTCTCTACTTGGCCCCCCTCGGGCTTCTCGACTCTGACGTCACACCAACGGCTGGCGGGAGACGGCTTTGGAGGGGGCGTGGCCCGCGATTTCCAATAGGGCGGCGCTCTCTCGAAAAGGCCCCGCCCCTTTCCCGTGTTGCTTTTCCTCCATCGCGGCGAAGATGAGGGGCGAAGAAAGCCGTTGGACGAGCGGAGCATGCGCACAGCAAGCTCGACCTTCTGAGGCGAAGCTCTCTCACAATCTATGGCGCCTCTCCTCAGTTTTTGTATCTTTGGAAATAAATAAAAAAAGAGGAGGTTTTTTTTTAGTATAATCACCATGTTTTTTTGTTTTTTTTTAAAAACGCCCTACACCTAAATGCGAGGATTCAGGAGGGGAAATACGAAGCACTTTTGCCCCTTTTAAGATGGCTGCCCTCTTGCTCTCGGATGCGGGCTGGTGCTGCTTTCAACGTCCACGCACACCCCGTCTCGTTTCCCCGCGGGCCCTCAATCCGCGTATTTATTGGTCATGATAACGCGCGTCCACAACGCCATTTTCCGGGCCAAGAACCGCCGCCGCCGAACTCGGAGGGGGATATACATTAGAACAGGAGTCTCCAACCTTAGCAACTTTAAGACCTGTGAACCTGAAGTCCAGTTGCCGAGGTTGGAGAACCCTGCACTAGAAAGCCCTCTACGCCCGGGGAACACTACAATTCCCAGTAGTCCCCAGGCTCAGACCGGAAGAACCTCCCTCTCTGTCCCGGAAGCTGGCCATACAGGGGCGGGCCAGCTGAGAGCGAGACGCCTCTTGAGAGCCAGGCGCGTTCTCGTAGCCGCGGAGCAAAACTTAGCAAGAAGAGGGAGAAGAGGAGAAAAAAAAAGAGAAGGAAAGGGAAGAGAGAAGAGGCAAGGCAAGAGAAGAAGGAAAAGGCAAAATAGAATACCTTTATTGTCACTGCATTCTACAAATACAATGAAATTTGAAAGCTACTCCAGCACAGTGCCCCAAACACCAGGTCACAATCACACTAGAGTATTTAAAAATTAAAATAATTAAAATAATAATAAAAAACCTAGTCTAAAACCTATTTAAAACATATAGTAAGTTAGTTTAAAAATGCCACTATATACATAGCGCTAAATCACAAATGCGGTTTGATTCAAGACAATTATTGCCTTGGAAAAGAAACTTGTTTCTCAGTCTATTAGTCCCCATTTTAGGACACCTATAACGCCTCCCTGATGGGTAGCAGTTCGAAATACGAATGTCCAGGATGAGAAGGGTCTGTGGAGATTTTTAGTGCTCTAGAGAGGAGTCTGGTCTTCGCAATTTCTTCCAAAGAAGAAAGAGAGCAACCGATGATTTTTTGTGCTGTGTTGATGCTCTCTGGAGTATCTTCTTATCCACTGCAGAGCATCCAGCATACCACAGTTACACAGTATGCCAAAATGCTCTCGATGGTAGAACGGTAAAAAGTAACCAGCAACTTCTCACCCAGATCACTCTTTTTTTCAGCAACCTCAGAAAGTGCAGGCGCTGTTGGCCCTTCTTTGCAGTGGCCATAGTGTGGACCGACCAAGTAAGGTTGTCGGAAATATGAGTTCCTAGAAATTTAAAGCTATGGACTCTTTCCACACAGTCTCCATTGATATATAGTGGGAGAGGCTCTACTTTGCATCTTATGAAGATGAAAAAGAGAAGAGGAGAGAGAAGAGAAGAGAAGAGAAGAGAAGAGAAGAGAAGAGAAGAGAAGAGAAGAGAAGAGAAGAGAAGAGAAGAGATGATATAATCTTCATTTATGTTGTTTTTGGTTTGACTTTTCGAGCTGCGGGGGCACCTGCAACTTATGAGTGGGCTTCCTGCTTTCAGCCCCACCTCTCTCTGCCGTCCCCTTAGCTCCTGCACCCTTCAGCCTCCTCCCCAGCCATCCTACTCCATATTGCAGGGCGAGGGACTTGCTCAGAACAGCCGGCTCCTGCCCCCTGGCACCAAGCAGCTAGCATCTCAGGACCCTGGCAGAGAACAGAACCTGCTTCAGGTGGAGAATTGGTGCCCACAGTCACCTGCCATCTCCCCTAGCAGCCTGCTAAGGGGTCTCCGCAGAGAAGTTCTGAGCTAACCACCTGAGTGGACTGCCCCAGGGGTGGGCTGCTGGGGGTTTGCAGGAGCTCGGGGGGGGAGACCCTAGCTAAGATCTGCACCTCAAAAAGACAAGCAGCCTAGAATAATAAATGCACCTTTTCGGTTTTTACCCTTTCTGGGCATTCAGCCAAAAGCATTTCACACCTCGCAAAAGTGTCAAGCTAGATAAAGTGCTTGTCTTGTCAAGGGCTAATTCCCAAATAATAAGAATCACCTAACTGGCCAGAAACTCCACTAAGATCCAAGATCCCTCTCACAGTCACTGCTATTAAGCCTGGTTTCACCCAGTCTTTTATTTAAGTATTAAATGCACAAAATAATAAAACAACTTTATGGTATATTATCGTTTTTCAGGTAATTAGGGCAAAGAAGTGACATCGAGTTGGCCACACCCATCTAGTCACATGACCACCCAGCCACGCCCACCCAGCCAGTCATTAGGGCAGAGCCCCTTGCTAAAAAATTTGAAGCCCCCCCCCCCAGGCTGCCCCCCTCTTCTAGGACAAGGCCCCATTCCTGGCCTTGAGGATGGGACAGACGCTAACCACTGTAAGAAATAAGGAAATTCAAAAATAAAATGGTATATAAGATGTTTAAATGTTTCACAAATGGGGTTGGACTGTCATCTAGTACAGGGTTCCTTCCAATTCTGTTAATTTGTTATCAAATGAAATATATCTCCTTGTATCTACATGCTTTGCTTTTATACTTTTGACATGCTCCATTGTTAAGTCTTTTTATATTTTTATCTTATGTATAATGATGCCATGATGATGATGATGATAATGATGATGATGATGTTGTTTTGGGGGCGTTGTTATAATCTCTTTGGAAAAATGGTAGTATATGATAAGCTTTTAAAATTGTATCTTCAGAAGTTAGAAAGGGGATGCTACATTCCTTAACGCTAAGGAAAGAAGCCACGTGGGCAGCCAAAGTAAGAGGTACGGAGGGGTACGGAGGGGTACGAATGAGAACATGAGGACATCCTAGGATTAGCTGCAACACCTGAGGGCAAATCCAATGAGTTTGAAGTTGGGAGGGAATGAGTCTCAAGGAAGAGGAAACTTGGGTGACCAGATGAAACGGTATATAAAGTATGTTTTGGAATTTAAAGGTGTGCCTTTTGATTTGAACCTGTTTCTTGAGGTTCCAAAAGGTCACTGGAGCTTTGCAAACCGTCTCTTTGTTTTCAACAATCCAAGTTTCTTTCGTTGGCTTGAGTTATTTGCAACACCACTCCCCCAGGAGCCATGCCCTTGGATGCCCCTGGTTGAAACCGAGAGGCCACGAAGTTTTCTTAAGAGATCCAAACCAAGTTGCTGGACCTGGGCACATGTTCCCTACCTGGTTCTGGGACAAATTTTTCATCTCTCACTGCACGACCACAATCACACCCACCTCCACAACCGGGGAAAAAAAAGGCAGCCTCTATGATTGTGGGGTTCAGCACCATTTATTAAGAAAAAGAAGTACAAGAACAGTCAAGGGAAGGAAGGTGGGAGAAGCCAAGAGAGAGAGAGGAGCCAAGAGGGGGGTCCAGGCTGGCCGCTCCAATCCTGGACACGGGGGGGGGGCTGCCCCCCAAATGCCCAGGGCAGCCAGGCCCACATGAGAAGTGCAGGACCCCCGGCTGAAGTAAAACCAGGCACCCCCAAGGCCCAAGATATTTGCCGGCCCCAGTACTTTGCTGGGGCCCGGCTGGCAGGAGAAGGCAAGGATGCCAGCGGCCAGCAATGCCGGCGGCCAGCAATCTCCGGCCTGGGCCACGGAAGTTTCTTTAGAGCTGGCTACTTAGGCAAAGCTTCGCTTCTCCTTGGAAAGCTGTAAAAGGACCCCTTCTGGTTCTGACCCATAGCAGGGGCTCTCCTCTGCTCTCCGCCCCCAGGAAGCAGCCGCCTCATTTCCAGACGTTTTGCTGTGAGAAATAACACTCGGCAGGCAACGGAGGGTGGGTGAGAGGGGATTGGGCTGGGAGATAGCACGTGCATCCCTTAGGAGACCCTCTCAGGGTGCGGCAGGATTGCCCCTTCCACGGGGCGAGGCCCCAGGACTCCCAGGCACGGTCCAGGGGTTAAGGCAGCTGGCGAAATGGGGCGTGGGGGGGGGGAGAGCACCTCTCAGAAGCACTACGGCTGTGCAGGGCAACAAGGCGGAGACAGGACTTCGGAAGGATCCGTCTCCCGCGTGGCATTTGCTGGGCACGGAGGACGTGCCAAGACCACCTTCCCGGAAGCCGCTGGGATCCTCTCGCTGCCCCAGGGAGGGCGAGGGCAGGATCTTTGGTCAGTCACAGCCAGCCGGGAACCAACAGAGCAGCCGTCCAGGCAGCCCAGCTCACTTGCCGAACTCTGGGAAGCCGGCCTCCTCCTGCAGCTTCTGGCACAACGCGGCCTGGCTCCCTTGGTCCTCCAAGGCGGCCCGCGCGGCCTAGGCCAAGGACACCGCCGTTAGCCAATTCCCTTCCCCTTCCCCCTTTTTTGGCAGCAGCAAAAGCACCGTTGGTGTGTTTCTTCCTTTTTTAAAAAAAAATTTGTAGTAATAACAATAATAATAATAATAATAATAATAAAATAATGATAATCAGCGTAGATGTCTCTCCCTCGGCCCGGCGATGGCAACAAAGAACAGGAGGGTGGAAGGAAGGCTGGCGTTGGTGTTGGTGGGGCCTCCCCTATGAGGGGCACTCCTGAATGTTCAGGGCCATTTCCGCCTGATGTTGCAGGTCTACCGGCTGCCGGAGCTCCTGGCCTGGCCGGGCGTTGACCAGAATCACGTTTTTGAGGCAGCCTGTGATTCCCGAGGAGTATTTGCCGGCTGTCAGCGTCTGGATGTCGGGGGCGCCTCCTGAACAGAGAAAGGCAACGCTCTGAGCAAAGGCAGTCATCGTTCCGTCTCAAGGAACTCGCGGGGAGGGGGGGGGAAAGAGAACTGGGGGGGGGGCAACCCAGAAGACCCACTCTTTCGCTCAATCCTATCAGCCTGGGATATCGATCCCCTTGGCAGTTATCTTTGGGCAGTAAGCGAGGAGGTTGATGCTGTCCGAACATTCATGAACTGGCAGAGACATGGTTCACAAGGTCAGCCGGTGGGATCTGAGGCTGGAAGGAGTCTGGGCTTTGAAGAAACTGCAACTTACTTGCTTGCCCTACTGAACTAAAGTGAAACCATTTTTTTTTCTCTGCTTCTGTTTTGCCCGTGACTTTCTACCCGTTGGAAGAATCAACTATCGGCACTGTAAACTTTACTTCGGGTGTTGTTAGGGATATAAAGAAATAAATGGATCCTGCTAAATGAGGCAGGTTTGTGCTTTTCTGGGGTTGAATTCCTGCTGCAACATCTGACAGGTGCTACTTTCAGATCTACCCCCTGAAGAGGCTTTGGTGGAGAAAGATCTCCGAGTGACCCTCCTGGGGATCCCAGAACAACACGGACATAAGAAGCTGCCATCTGCGTAAAATAAGCAAGCAGCCTCTTTCTCCAATCCGAGGCCGATGGACACAAGGTCAATGCTTGACAGAGAACAACCACCGGGGCAGAAAAAGACACCAGAAGGTAGAAAACGGCAGCTCTTTGTGAATTGCGCGATTCAGAAGACACTCCGGCTGCTTTCCAGGGCCCAAAACCACTCACCTAAATAAATCCCGCCTTTGGTGTTGACCATGACGTTCCTGCCGGGAGATTCTCCGGTCACCGCCTCCTCTCCGTCCACCTGAAGGGAGCCTCTTTTCCCTTCCCTACAGAAAACGGGGGGGGGTTGTATCAGAAGGGCAAGGAGGGGATCCGTGTTGCTGACTGAAAACTCACTCCCACCCCCAGCCCCCTGACGTCTCCTCTCACCGGACAGCCGTCACTCGATGCCACTCGCCATCGTCCACGGGGTCTTCGGAACGGATGTTGGCCTCTCCGCTTCCCAGCTGGTAACTGAGGCAGAAAAGCTGGTCAGTTTGGCCCAGGGGTCTGCAATCTGCGGCTCTGGAGCCACATGCGGCTCTTTCATCTCTCTGTCGGCTGATCCCACCACTGGCTGGCCCTTCCTCTCCCCGTCACTCCTCCCCCGGCCTGAGAAGTTAAAGGTGATGGCGGGGGATGGAGACTCGCTCCATATTCCAGAAGGTGGAGGTGACTGGGTGGGAGTGAGTGAGGTCAAGTTGGCCACGCACTACCCAGTCACACCGGTTGTTAAATTATTGGCTCCCAGGTGTCTTCTTTTCTGCGGGAAATGGGTCCAAATGGTTGCAGACCCCTGGTCTGGCAGGACACCCCTAGCAAGGGGAAAAGCCCAGCAGGCCTGACTCACCTGAACAGCAGGTGCCCGTCCTTCAGCCCGAGGCTAATGAAATCCTTTGCTTTGCCTGGCTCCCCTTCCTCCTGTGTTTGTGTGTGAAAGATAGAGAGAGAGAGTGAGAGAGAGAGTGAGTGAGAGCGAGAGAGAGAGTGAGAGCGAGAGAGAGAAAGAGCAGTGTGATGCCACCATCTCAGCCTTGTCCTTTGGGGCAAGGGGGTAACCCTACGACCGCCTCCTGCCCACACTGGGGAGCCACTCCCATGCGCTGCTCCCCTCACATGCTTTGAGCACCTGTTCAGAGGTGCCCAACCATCCGAAAGGTTCAATACCTGGATAGCAACATGCGGCGCGGGACTCGACTCTCCCGTGGCCTGGAAAGACAAAGGGACAAGCAGAAGCCACGCCCATTTCAGCAAGGCCATGCAACGGGTGCAGCATCCGCAGCCACCGCCATGCAACTCATGCGAGAGACAGCCCAGCGGATGCGTTTCCCAGCTCAAGCAGGTAAAGGCAGAAGCCCTTCCCTCCAACCAGACCGCCTTCCTTTGGGGCGGCTCTCCTGGGTCCAGGTGTTCTGCGCAGCACTGAGGGGGTCGAGACCTTGCAGGTTGTCCAGGGGAGGGCCTGTCGCCACTGGGGCTGTTTTGAAGCCAGGAGCTCACACCAACCCACCTCGCATCGCGCAAACTACCTTCCCAAGGGCCACTCCCCATGGGGTCACTGGGTGGCCCTCTTCCCCCCCCCCTGTCCGCCTCCCATCTCTTGGCCACTCACCACCCCCTGCCAGAAGAGCAGTGCATTTGCAGAGCTGGTCCGCACTTCCAGTTCGATCGTCTCCGGCGACTCGGGAAGACTGCGAGAAAGACGACCCCAAATTAGAAACACCAATTTCCCCCTTCCCGCTGTAGGGAGAGATGCCTGTTTTCCTTCTTTGCCGCTCTCCCGTTTTCCCGAAATTGCCTGGCAGAGCATCCAAATGCAGGGCTGGTTTTCTGCCATGGCTTCATCTCCCCACCGAAATCTGCCCCCTTTGGAACCCTCCCTTTCTCTAACGTGGGCTACGATATCGTCCCCCGATCACCTGCGAGCGTCTTGGTGCCTCTAGAACAGGGATGGCGAAACCGTGGCATGCGTGCCGGAAGTGGCGCACAGAGCCAACTCTTACGGGCACGCCAGCCGTCATTCTGTCTTTGTGCACGCAGGAGCACTGGAAATCGGAAGCTCAGCTTTCCGGCGTACGCATGCACGCCGGAGAGCTGCTCTTCCGATTTCCGGCACTTCCGCACGCGTGCACCCGTTTCGGCACTCGGTACTGAAAAGGTTTGCCAACACTACTCTAAGAAGGAGGGCTCAGCCCTCAGAGGGGTCTTTTCCCAGCACCAACCCAGTGCCCCTCAAGACTGGGAGGGCGTGGGCAGCACCCTACTCCCCTCCCCCATTCAGCCACCCCCTCACCTCCTGGGGAAGGCGTGTCTCGGCAAGGCCACATAGCCCCCATTACAGAAATAGGCTCCATACTGTCCAGGAGCGTCTGTTAGAGGGAAAAAGAGCATCTGATTCAGCTGAAGTAGGAACAGGTACGAAAACCAGGGAGAGGGAAGGGGCAAAGAGGGCCAGGCTTACCGTTTCCTCCGCTGCCTTCCGGCCATTCGGCTTTCAGCTGGTGCTGCAGTTCGTCTACAGGGCAAAGGGAGAGGCTAAGGTCAAGCAGGGTCTTGCGGAAGCTCCTCTCCCTCCCGAAGCCAAGCCGGGTCAGCAGAGCCCCTCAGAGCCCGCCTTGTTAAAGCAGCCGTTTCACCCTCGGCATCTCCCTGCCCCGATGCTCACCGTGTTCGCAGTACAGCCCCGAGAAGCCCTGGCGGCAGAGACAGGCTGTGCCCTTGCAGGTGCCCCCATTCAGGCAGGGGTGATGGAGTTGGCAGTGGGCCTCGGGCACCTCGCAGCGTTCCCCTGAGGGCAGAGAGAGTCTCCTGTCAGCACCAGGTGGAGCAGAGGCAGGTGGGGTGGGAATATGCCCCGCCGAGAGCTTCCCACTGGCCTTTCCGCCTCACCCGCGAAACCATCCGGACACAGGCACTGGAACTCGTACTCCCCCGTGAGCAAGCACTGCCCGCCGTGCTGGCAAGGCCTGCGGTCGCAAGGGGAGCTGTCGGCGCACTGCGAGATGCTGCGACTCTCCAGGAAGCTGTAGGAAATGTCCACTTTTTTCCCGTTGACCGAAACCTGGAAGGAGAGAACCGGGATTAGCACCCCAGGCTAATTCGTAAGAAGAGCAGGGCTGACGGGTAGAAACCTCCACTCGCGAGGGATGCCCTTTCCGTTTCTGGACTTCCCAGGGAGGAGGGGAAGGGAAGGACACATGCCGGCTTGAGTGTCTGAGTAGAAAAGGAGACAGGCACTTCCCTGCCCGCTAACGGCCCACCTCTCCGATGCACCCGTGGAAGTAGCTGGAGATATTGGCGGCGGCTGGGAGCTTGATTGAGTCCTCCACCCCTCCAAGGTAGAGAGAAGTGTGCAGGTTGAGGCCCTGGCTCTTCCCGGGGGACGACCTCTTGACGGGCCGCTCCTCGTCCACCTGTAGGGTGCCGTCTTTGTTCAGGCGCTCGGCTGCCACCTTGTGCCACTGCCCGAGGGCCAGGGGCTTATGGCTCCGCAGCACAGCGGTACCTGCGAAGAAAGACCGGCTTGGCGAGTCCAGAGGGGCCAAAGGCGGCCAAGAAGGGAGGGGACAGGTGGGCACTGGGGATCCTACCTGAGCCCAGCTCGTAGCGGAACTCCAAGTACCCGTTGGCCATGTTGAGTGAGACGAAGTCGGCCACGGGGGTCCCGTCGCCCCCGTTGAAGAGGATGAGGCCGTTGGGGGAGAGCGGCTTGACTTCGACCTCCAGCCGCAGCTCGTAGGGGTTTCGGGTGAGGGTCGGGTAGGAGATGAAAGCGCCTGCACCCGGGAAGTGGGGGGACGTCACCGTGAGACCTGTGGAAGGAGAAGGGCAGAGGGGGAGCGGTTACCTGGGCCTCAGCCGGCTTCCTCGGGAGCAGGGCTGAGCCTAGGCCTCACTCACCCGCCATGCACTTCTTCCCGTGTCGGCCCAAAAGGCAACGGCAGGTGTAGCCTTCCCCGGAGGCTTGGTTCACGCAGGTGGCGTCGGGCCCACAGGCCTCTGTGGGGAGAAAGGCAGGCGGAAGCTCCGTGTCAGAATACATTCACGAACTGGAATAGAGCTTAGTAACAAGGTCAGCCAATCAGGGAGGCTGAAACTTAAAGAGAGAATCTGGGTGTGGTTTATCTCTCTTCGGTGCTCAGCTCTAAAGTGAAAGTGAAACTAACTTGCTTGCTGGCTGAAACTGAGCTCTGCTCTAAACTAGAGCTGCATCATGTCTGCTTCACTTTGCTTTTGCTTGGAACTACTCCACGTTGGAGGATTCTACTCATGCAATCTGGGTGTCCCCCTGGACGTACGGCTGTCTTTAGAAGATCACATTACGGCCGTCGCCAGGGGGGCCTTTTGTCAGATTCGTCTGATTTACCAATTGCGGCCCTTTCTGGATCTGGACGCACTTCACACGGTCACTTCCACCCTCGTCATCTCCTGCTTGGACTACTGCAATGCTCTCTACATGGGGCTCCCCTTGAAGAGTATCCGGAGGCTGCAGTTGGTCCAGAATGTGGCCGCGCGTGATGCATTGGCTTCCTGTGGCCTTCCGGATCCGATTCAAGGTGGTAGTGATCGTCTTTAAAGTGCTCCATGGCTCGGGACCTGGGTACTTACGGGACCACCATGTTGAGTGAGACGAAGTTGGCCACGGGGGTCCCGTTGCCCCCGTTGAAGAGGATGAGGCCGTTGGAGGAGAGCGGCTTGACTTCGATCTCCAGCCGCAGCTGCTGCCACCAACAGCCTCCCACCGCCCAGTGCGCTCCCACAGGGTCAGCCTCCTCGGGGTTCCGCCGGCTGGGCATTGGCGGTTGGTGGCCCCGAAGGAGCCCCTTCTCTGCAGGGGCTCCCTCCCTTTAGAACGACTTGCCCCCGGAGATACGGGGACCTTCCGGCGCGCAGTAAAAACCCTGTTTTTTCAACAGGCCGGCCTGGCCCAGTAACGATTTGTGGGGTTTTAAATTTGGTATTTTAAAATTTTTTATCAGTTTTATACTTGTTAATTTTATATTCAGCCTCCAATTTCATCATTTTAAATTGTTTTTAATTTTATAACTTTATACTGTTTCTGTTTTAGTTGGCTGTACACCGCCCCGAGTCTTTTTTGGGAGAGGGGGCGGTATAAAAATATAATAAACATAAACATATAAAAATCTAATAAACATATTTATATGGGGGCATGCGAGAGAGGGCACCAGCCAGAAATTCGGCTAGCTGTCAGGGCTCCAGTAGTTACCCCCATTTAAATCATGAGTATCTAGCTGGATTTCCAGAGCTTAAAGATTTATTTAAGAGTATGCATGCCGGTGCTACCTGGGTGTAGCTGACTCTGAGTCACATCGTTCATTCTCACCTTTGACCCTGGTTTCCCCCCACCCCTCTGGGTGTATCGTCATTCATATCCTCCAATGGGACACCTCCATAGCCCAAAGTCATCCATCAGGCTCTCCAGTTAGAATTTTGCCTGGCAGAAACTTCGGTCACCTAGAAACTATCTATGAAAACATTTATGGAATGCAGTTTCAGTTTTGCAAGCTGCTGCATTGCTCTTTCTGCTGGCAACTCTAAAAGACCAGAGAAATATTTTATGAGTTGACACTTTTACTTATTTTATAAAAAAAGAACTTTAATGAATCCTGCATGAGCCAGTCATTTATTTATATATTTATTTATTTTATATATCGCCCCCTCTCCCGACGGGACTCCATGCAGTGTACAGCCAAGTAAAAAGCACAGTTATAAATACAATTTTTAAAATAGAATTAAAAAGGATTAAATTAATGGATGAATAAAGATAAAAACTAATCAGGAAAATTTAAAAAGCTAAAACCATTAAAATAATAATAAATAACAATAATAAATATTTATTTATATACCGCTCCTCTCCCGAAGGACTCGGAGCGGTGCACAGCCATACAATTAAAACAATAAATATGTGAAAAGTTAAAACTAAATTAAGCTAAGGCCCTGGCTGTAATCAATAAAAAGCCCTACAAGTAACTCTAGGCCAGACCGGCTTGATGGAAAAAGTGGGTCTTCAGCGCACGCCGGAAGGTTTGTAGGCCAGGGATAGTCCTCATCTCCGGGGGTAGTTCATTCCAGAGGGAGGATGCTCCCACAGAGAAGGCCCGCACCCTCGAGGCTGCTAGCCGGCATCATCCAGCCGACGGCACCCCGAGGAGGCCCGCCCTGTGGGAGCGCACTGGCCGATAGGAGGCCGATGATGGCAGTAGGCGGTCTCATAAGTACCCAGGTCCCAAGCCATGAAGCGCTTTAAAGATGACCACTAACACCTTGAATCGCACCCGGAAGGCCACCGGAAGCCAATGCAGCTCGCACAGGAGCGGTGTAACATGGGAGCTCCGAGAAGCCCCCAGAATCACCCGCGCGGCCGCATTCTGCACCAGTTGAAGCCTCCGGATGCTCTTCAAGGGGAGCCCCATGTAGAGAGCATTGCAATAGTCTAGACTGGAGAAAACGAGGGCAAATCTGTGTGTTTTCTGGACTTGAGATGTGAAAACACATCTGTGTGTTTTCTGGGCATTGAATTTGTGCTGCAAACTCCTAACACATTCCACTCAGGCGTGGCACAAGCTGGCAGGACCCAGGCCAGTCCTAGCTCTGCTGCGGGCCAATGCTCCAGTTCCTGGCACGTGAGGTGAGGTAGAGGGGAGAGTTGAGGGGATGGGTCTTACCTGGATGGCAGCGCAGGGCCTGGGGGTGCTCACAGTTGCTCCCAGCGAATCCCTGGGGACACTCACATATGTAGCTGCTGCTCTCTGAGTCTCTGCAGACGCCTCCGTTCTGGCCAGAGAGAGGGGAGGGAGGGAAGGCAGTGGTGCAATTAAGGTCCCTGGACCACAACTGCCCCGAGCACCCGGAGGTCATCAGGATATCTGCTCCCTTCCCCGATTAGAAGCAGAGGTCTACCTGGCATGGTTGGTCTTGGCAGGTGGGGCAGTTGGAGACTCCGTGGGCTTGCAGGTCAAAATCTTTGAAGATCACTTCCTTCCCCTGGATGATCAGCTGGCGCACGCATCCTGCAGGGGGCAGTAGGGGAAGGGGCAGGCTAAGCAGACCTCTGCGCTTGGCGCAACCAGACCCACAAGCCTGCCCAAGAAGCCTAGCCCCATGTGGCCCAGTGCCAGGAGGAGGAGGAGGGAGCGAGAGCATGGTCTCGGACTAGACTCAGAGCAGTGGTGGCGCAGTAGTTTGAATGCAGAATTGCAGACTAACTCTGCCCACTGCCAGCAGTTTGATCCTGACTGACTGGCTCAAGGTTGAATTCAGCCTTCCGAGGTGGGTAAAATGAGGACCCAAATTGTTTGGGGGGACAAGAGCCTGACTCTGTGTAAAACGCTTTGAGAGGGCTGTGAAGCCCTGCGAAGTGGTTTATAAGTCTAAGGCCTATTCCTTCCTTCCCAGTGGTTAGAATGCAGTATTGCAGGCTAACTCTGCACACTGCCAGCAGTTTGAATCCCACCAGGCTCAAGGTTGACTCAGCCTTCCGTCCTTCCAAGATCGATAAAATGAGGACCCAGATTGTTGGGGAAAAGAGGCTGACTCTGTAAACCTCTTAGAGAGGGCTGTAACAGCCCTGTGAAGCTGTATATGTCTACTGCTATTCTTTCTCTCCTTCCTTCCTTCTTCTTCCTTCCCTCCCTCCCTCCCAGTGGTTAGAATGCAGTATTGCAGGCTGACTCTGCCGACTGCCAGAGGTTCGATCCTGACCAGCTCAAGGTCAACTCAGCCTTCCGTCCTTCCGAGGTGGGTAAAACAAGGACCATATTGTTGGAGGCAAAGGGCCGCCTCTGTAAACTGCTTAGAGAGGGCTGTAAAACCGTGAAACAGTATAGAAGTCTAAGAGCTATTGCTAGACTGTCATTAGGGATAAGAGGTAAATAAGGAACCCAGGAAAAACACCTGGCAGGAGAGGCCGAGTAAGCCTCCTCCAGATGAGCAAGCCTGGTTTAAACTCCACCATTCTGACCCGTTCCCCACCTGCTCCATCCATCCATACCTGGACCGACCCATCCCCCGCCTTCATCTCACCCACAAATCCACCGCTGAGGCCGGTTTTTGCGATGGCTGCATAATTGGGGTACCCGCCCAGGTATAGCTCCTCGTTGAGATCCAGGCCTTGAAACCTGCCCTGGAATGACACGGAAGAAGGAAACCTCGGTCTGAAAGAGCCGGAAGACAGGTACCGCCACCCCAGTGGAATCTTCTGGGGGGCTTCCCCCCATCGTTTCCTGACAACCAAAGGCACAAAACTGCATCCTCGTGAGCAGCTTAGCTGGCACGAATGAATCCAGCTCCTGCCTGCCTCCGTTTCCCAGAGAGAGGGGAGACAAGGGCAACAGAGTGTTGCAGTGCAAAAGGAGTTGTCCTTCGGAGCCCCAGCCCCTTGACTGCCCCCTCTCCGTCCTCGGAGAGAGATGCACCCCACTCTCCCTTCAGCCAGGGCTCACCTGGGAACTGCCGTTGACAGGGGGGTGGCCGTCCACCACCAGAGACCCCTGAGTCAGGTTGCGATAGAGGCGGACGGTGTGGAACTCACCCAAGTTGAGGATCGAAGGGTGCCGGATGGTGGCCATGCCAGAACCAGCATCAAACCTGCCATTGCAAGATGAGGGGGGAGGCAGCTTCAGATGCTCATCCTGGCCAGCTGGCCCTCAAAGGCCTCTTTCCCGAAGGGCAGCACCCTCCACTCCCCCCCCTCAACCCCCAAGAAATCATTATCCAGCTCTGGAAATATTTGGCAAAGTTACCAAAGGAATGGCAAAGCTAGGCAGCCTCCTCAAAAGCAGAGACATCCCGCTGCCAACAACAGTGCACAGAGTCACAGCTATGGTTTTCCCAGTTGCAATGCATGGCTGGGAAAGTTGGATCAGAAGGAAGGCTGAGCGCCAAAGAATGGAGGCCCTTGAACTTTCTCCTGAGTCCCTAGGACTGCAAGGCCATCCAACCGGTCGGTCCTACAGGAGATCAACCCTGACTGCTCTTGAGAAGGCCACATCCTGAAGAGGAAACTCAAAGACTTTGGCCAACTCATGAGAAGGAAGGACTCCCTGAAGAAAAGCCGAATGCTGGGAATGATGGAAGGAAGAAGGAGAAGGAGAAGGAGAGGGAGAGGGAGAGGGAGAAGGAGAAGAAGGAGGAGGAGGAGGAGGAGGAAGAGGAGGAAGAGGAGGAGGAAGAGGAGGAGGAGGAGGAGGAGGAGGAGGAGGAGGAGGGGGCTGGATGGAGTCCCTGAAGCAGTCGCCGTGAGCTTAACTTGGCAAGTTTAAGACTTGTGGACTTCAACTCCCGGAATTCCTGAGCTACCCTGACTGGAGGAGGAATTCTGGGAGTTGAAGTCCACACACCTTAAACTTGCCAAGTCTGAAGACCCCCTGGCTTCAATGGACTCCATAGGATGGTGGAGGACAGGGAGGCCTGGAGGAACGTGGTCCATGGGGGTCGCGATGGGTCGGACACGACTTCGCAACCAACAACATCAACCACCACCAAAGGGAAGCTACGGAAAGGAGGCAACCTGTCACACTCTGAACCAGAGGTACAACTGGGTAGCTCGATTCCCCCCCACCCCCCCCGGCCTCACCTGAGTTCTGGGCGGCCCCCCACCAGCCCAAAGGAGACGAAGTCGCTGCCCGTGTTCTTCTTCTGCCCATTGTACACCAGCATCCCTGTGGAGAGCAGAGTGGGGGGGGGGGCATCTCAGGGCTGTTGGCGGCGAGAGAGCCCCCCCAACACGCCTCCCCCTCCCCCCAGGTCCCTCAGCGGCAGCATGCAGAGTGCTGAGCGCAGACCCTCCGTGCTCTGCCTCCTGTCCTTCCCCAGGCCCTGGGAACCTGAGTGGTGCTGAGTGGGACAGGAGTCTTCGAACCCAAAGCGGAGAGCCCCTCACCACCCCCACAGCCAGGCAGAGGGGCAGCGCAGGACAAGAGCAGGACTTGCCTGCACACACACAGACATCCTTGCTTCCTAGGAAGCAAACGCTTCCTTCTGCAGGAGTTAGCAAAGGAAGATTAGATCCAAACAGTGCAGCCCAGCTAATAGGAATAAAGTAGACTGCAGCTGAAGGAGGAGGAGGCAGCTTGGGAGCTGCTGGTATATTAGTCAGCTTGTTTAAGGAAGCACACTTCTCAACAGCCCCCAGCCTCTCCCAAATACACACACACACACAATCCAGAGGCAGAGAAAGGGTTAGAAAGGTGCCGGGTGCTAGAGGAGAAATCCGCAGTGCCCAGCAGAGGCACAACTCACCTGAGTAAAGCATGAGAGCTGGAAGGGCAGAGGGAGGAAAGAGGGGAAGAGGCGAGAGGAGGAGGAGGAGGAGGAGGGGCAGATGAAGGGAAGAGAGGTTGAGTGAGAGATGCTCCGAAGAGAGCGCCCAGGACTCGCATCCGCAACAAGAGGAGGAGGAGCTAATAACCCTCGCCCGCCCACTCAGCAGCCTCTCTTACCATCCGGGGTGTCGGGACGGAAGGTGATCTCGAGGGCAAACACCCGGTAGGCATCCTTCATGGTTGGCAGGATCAGGTAGGACTGAGGATTCTGGGTAAAGTAGGGTACCACCCTCTCTGCAAGGGGGAGGGCGATGGGTTATGAGGACGGCCGAGCCCTCCACCTCTTCTGCAGACGGGCAAGGGCGTCTGGCCTAGGCCTGGGCAAAACTGGCAGAGGCTATACTACTGGCACATGACCGAGTCTCGGCCCAGGTTCTCCTCTTCCCGGGCTCCTCTCCTGCCCACAAGGGAAAGGGGGAGGAAGAGAGAGGGGAATGTCTAATGTTTATTCTAGAGCGTGATGGTCAACTTGTGACATGCGTGGCAGAGGTGGCATGCAGAGCCCTCTCTGTGGGCACACGTGCAGGCCAGCTGGTCTTTGCGGGCACTGGAGCACCAGAAAACGCCCCCCAAAATAGCCTCAAATGGCCCCAAAAATGCCCTCAAACCAAGCCATTGTTTGGGCCATTTTCAGGCTGTTATTCAGCCGTTTTTGGGTTGTTTTGAGGCCGTTTTACCCAAAAAACACCCCCAAAATAACCCCCAAAACACCCCAAAAAATGGCCAGAAAACAGCCAACGAACAGGCATGTGTGTGTGCCAGCCAGGGTTTCAGTTTGGGCACAGTGGCAAAAAGGTTCCCCATCACTGTCCTAGAGGATGCTGGCAGCTTCTCCTGCCCATGGGGGGCTGGGGAGTCAGGGCCCACCCTTTGCCCCCTCCTTCGTTTCCTGTGGGCCAGAGTGGGAGAGAGAGGGGGGAGCCACACCGACCTCGGACTTTGAGCATGGAGAAGGCCGTCCCTTTCCCCTGCCGGTTGGACGCCGTGCACACGTAGACACCCGTGTCTTCCGGGCGGGCCGAAGGGATGGTCAGGCTGTGGCCGTCCAGTTGGGCATGCCGGGGCAGCTCCCCTTCCAGCTGCAAGATAGTATGTCAAGCGTTCCACTCCAACCAATAACTCCAAGACAGACAACTGGTCAAAAGTTCTGTTTTAATTGGATAGTAAACTGGCACATCTGGGGAATCCCAAATCTGAAAGTCCCAGGTTTCCTTGCAATAAGGGAAAAAAATAAAAATCCACCCCCTGCACCCATCATCGCATCACATGCCCCAATCACCAGCCATCCCAACTTGAGACATCCTCTCAACCAGGTGCAGAAACAACATGACCTTGACTTAGAAAAAGAATGTTATTATGTCTAACTACATACGCTCCAAAAAATTCCCCCCCCTCCCATTTTCCCAGGCTCAAGAATGTGGCAGCGTTGGAGCATCTGGTCTCAATATGACACAGTGAGCCACAGAAGACCCTAGCAGACCAGCCTCCCCACCCAGGCCCTTCTACCCCACAGATAAAGGAGCAGCTCTGCAGCACATTTCCCAGCACCCCCCCCCCAGCAGCGCCTCCCCCTCCCTGCATCCCGCCTGGGGAGAGAGAATGGGGGTGGTCACTCCCTTCCAAGACTTACCTTGGTCCACTTGATTTCCGGGACGGGGAATCCGGTAGCCGAGCAAGGGAAAACCACAGTGGAGCCTGCAGAAACTTCCTTCACTTCTGGCTGGGTGGCCACTTGGGGGACAGCTGTGGGAAGAGAGAGGGGGGGGGGCTGTCAGCCACGGAGAGCCAAGCAGGGAAGACGCCCCCCCCCTCTGGGAGAAAGCCGGGCTTACACTGGACATGTAGGATGACGTGGGACTGGACGGTGCCGATGTCATTGGTGGCTGTGCAGCGGTACTTCCCCGCGTCGGCCTGCTCCACCTGTTCGATCTTCACCAGGCCTCCGCTGGCCAGCACTCCTGGGCGCAGCTGCCCGCCCACCTTGCTCCAGGTGAGGTCCGGCTTGGGGTCTCCGAAGGCCAAGCACTCGAACTCCACGGCGTTACCCGCCAGGACGGTCTGCACTGACGTCCGGATGTTGATCATCACTTTGGGGAGGGCTGAGAAGAGAAACGGGGGTGGGGTGGGGTCAGGTCTCCAGAGAGGGAAGAGAAGGCTTCCTGTCTCCCACAGGTGAGGCACCAGATGGCAAGAGGCTTACTTACCCCGGACGGTCAGGCTGACCCTCCCCTGGGCCTGGCCGGAGGGACTCCTGGCCCGACACACGTAGATTCCCTGACACTCCGGGTTCAGCTTCTCAATCCTGGATGGAAGCAGCCGCTCGGTGAATCCCTGAGCTCGTTGCCCCGGTCTGCAGATGCCCAGTGCCACCTCCACCTCCTACCCGCCCCCCCTCATGCCATGCCACGCCGTGGCCCTCATCTGCCCGGCTCACCGCAGCACTCCATTGTGGATGGTGTGAGTGGGAGGCAGCTCTCCTCCTTCTTTCAGCCACTCGATCTGCGCCCCGGGATCTCCGGACACGGAGCAGACAAACTCTGCTGTGGCACCCACGGCTTTGGTGTCGCTCGGAGGGGTGATCTGAACGGAGACAGGTCCTCCAGCAGTGGCTTTATTGGGGACAAGGAGGATACCACACAAGTCAGCACGAACATGACCAAAAAACGCAGATCCAGACATAGAACAATACATAAATACGACAGGTCTGTCAAGAGTCTATTCATGAACTGGAATAGAGCTTGGTAACAAGGTCAGCCAATGAGGACAGTTTGGAAACTGAAACTTGAAGTAGCCTCGCGTGGCTCTATATTAAGCTCTGCAGCTATGTGAAGCTCTGAGTCTGCCTATTGAAGATGCAACTTGCTTGCTTGCTTGCTGAAGACTGGAACTCTGCTCTGAACTTGCAACATGTTTCTGTTTGAGTTTGCTTCATGTTGGAGAAATCTACAACTGGTTTGTAAAATCTACTTATTAGTTTATAAAGATGTTAAATGAAGCATCAGCCATCTGTGTTTTATTTTTTTTAGGCACTGAATTATCGCTGCAAAACTCTCAATAAGGTCCAAGCCTGGGACTGAAGCCAGCTTTTCAGAGCTCTCAGGAATCCTAGGATTCACCCACAAATCTTTGTGGGTTTCTTTTATATCAGCAGCAACCCTGACTGCTCTTGAGACGGCCAAATCCTGAAGAGGAAACTCAAAGACTTTGGCCACCTCCTGAGAAGGAAGGACTTGCTGGAGAAAAGAGCTGAATGCTGGGAACGATGGAGGGCAGAAGAGGAGGAGGAGGAGGAGGAGGAGGAGGAGGAGAAGAAGAAGAAAGGAGGAAGAAGAAGAAGAAGAAAGGAGGAAGAAGAAGAAGAAGAAAGGAGGAAGAAGAAGAAGAAGAAAGGAGGAAGAAGAAGAAAAAGAAGAAGAAGAAGAAGAAAGGAGGAAGAAGAAGAAGAAGGAGGAGGAGGGGGCTGGATGGAGTCCCTGAAGCCGTCGACATGAGCTTCAATGGACTCCAGAAGATGGTAGAGGACAGGAAGGCCTGGAGGAACATGGTTCATGGGGTCGTGATGGGTCGGACACAACTTTGCAACTAACAACAACAACATTTTAATCTCCCCATTTGAGATGGTTACGGGTGATGAGGCAGGACCGAGCCCTGCAGCCCCTCTGGCCACACCGTTGGCTGAACCTCCATCTGGATGCCCACTCACCTTGCACGTAGACCTGGGCCAAAGCCTCAGCGGAGCCCACCCGGTTGCTGACGTGACAGCGGTAGGTGCCGGAATCCTGGTGCCCGGCCGGGCTGAACTGCAAGACCCCGTCGCGCACCGTGGCCCGTCTGGGTAGGCTGCCGTTCACCTTGGTCCACTGGTAACGCAGGGGGGGTGTGCCGTGGGCCAGGCACTGCAGCTGCACCGCGTCGCCCTGGTGCACCACTGCTCGGTTGGGAAGACTGGTGGCGTAGGGTGGTACTGAGCAGAGAAAGAGAAGGGAGAAAGAGCTTGGCGCAGGCACCAACCACGGAGATTCCCTAAGAAGGCACTGCTCTCCGTTTCATGGCGTTGGCCGGTCCATGGGTGCCAGGGGTCAATGGGGGGGGGGGAATGTGCCTCGCATTTCTTCCTCTTTTGCCATCTCCCTCTCAACCCAAGGCTGCCCAGGGAGCAGCACACAACCCCTGCCTGTGCCCCATCCCTCCTCCTCTTGCTCCTGACGCACTCACTCTCCACATCCAGCACCACGAAGGCTTCAGTGAACCCCGCAGAGTTGCTGGCGTTGCAGATGTACTGGCCTGAGTCCTGCTGGGCCACCCGGGGGATGATGAGGGTGTCATTCACCACCTGATGCTGCCAGGGCAACGGAGCCCGCAGCTTGGACCAGTGGATGGTGGGTGTCGGGTCACCTGTCAATCCCAGCAAAGGAAGCAGCGCTGAGTCTGGCTGGCCAGCAACCCAGGTAGCCTTGGTCCAGAAGCCCCTAAGATGGTCCAGTCGGAGCCAAATACCCCACCCCCTCCAATACACACGCCCTCTTGCGCACACCTGTAGCAGAGCAATGGAGCCGAGCTGTCTGTCCCGCCTGCACTGTCTGCGTTGGAGTCACGTGGATTTCGGGGACTCCTCTGCTGCCGTGCACCGCCTCCACGCTCACTTCCACCTGCGCCTCCGTGGTGCCCACGGAGTTCTGGGCCACGCACACGTAGGTGCCGGCGTCTCCCAGCTTCGCGGAGGAGATCTGGGGAGGGAGAGGAGGCCACGCAACACCTTCAACCCGATTCCCACTCAAATGGAGGAATTCAGATATCCTTTAGGACAGGGGTCTCCAACCTTGGCGACTTTAAGCCTGGAAGACTTCAACTCCCAGAATTCCCCAGCCAGCCTCTTTCTCTGCCCAGTACCACCCCTCCAAAGCTTTACTTGCTGGGGGTATTCTGGGAGTTGAAATCCTCCAGGCCTAAAGTTGACAAAGTTGGAGAGCCCTGCTTTAGGATGTCGGAAGTGGCCAATGGCCGCTGTTTTCTCTTTGAGCATGGAATAAGGATCAGCAGTGGGTGCTCCCTAGAGGGATTGGAACCTAAAAAATAAGAACTTGTCCGGACAGGTGAGTTAACTGTGGCTGCTCCAGCCCTCCCTTCCTTCAGTTTCCTTCCATCAACTATTACTCTAAGATACACTGCACCTAATGCATCACTAAATGAACTGTTGTAAGTTGAGGACTACCTGTTTACCCACCAGGCAGCCATAAGTTTTGTCTAGGTCCAGTGTCGTGAGCTTCACCTACAGACTTCCACCAGCCTCAGCCAGCAAGGGAAGATATGGCCGCTGGAAGGCCTGGGCTTCCTGCCCTTAGACCAGGGGTAAAAAGGTAACGGTAAAGGTTCCCCTCGCAAGTATGTGCTAGTCAACTCCAGCTCTAGGGGGCGGTGTTCATCTCCATTGCAGAGCCGAAGAGCCAGCGCTGTCCAAATACGTCTCTGTGGTCCTGTGGCCGGCAGGACTAATCACCAAAGGCCCACGGAACGTCGCTGTTCCTTTCCCACAAAAGTGGTCCCTATTTTTCTACTTGCATTTTTACGTGCTTTCAAACTATTAGATTGGCAGAAGCTGGGACAAGGAATGGCAGCTCACTCCCTTACGCGGCACTAGGGATTCGAACTGTTGAACTGCCGACCTTTCTGATAGACTAGGAGTGTCAAATTCAATTTTATTGAGGGATGCATTGGTGCTGTGGTTGACATCGGAAACTGTCCGGGCATGGCCGACTGGGTGAGTGTGGCCGACTGGGTAGGTGTGGCCGACTGAGTGGGTGTGGCTAGCTTGATGCCACTCCCCAAACTGCTGGCATCTTTCCTGGGTATACCAGGATGGCCCCGCGAGCCGGATCCAACCACCTCGCAGGCTGGATCCGACCCACGGATCTTGAGTTTGACACCCCTGCCTCTAGATGCATCCTTCGCCCACCTGTAGCACCGCTCGGCTCTCCAAGGGCAGCATCCTCTGGTTCTCCAGCTTCTTCCACGTTCCCAGTTTGGTCCAGCGCACCACAGCCCGGGGGTCCCCTTCTGCCAGGCAGTCCACGCTGATGGACTTGCCCGCTTTGAGCTGCAGGGGCCCCTTTGGCACCACCGAGACGGTAGGCAGCCCTGGGAGGTGGGAAGAGAACGGCACCCGAGTTCGGCCAGGCTCTTCGGCAATCCTTCCGCCCCGGCGTTCCTCCGGAGCCCCACTTTAGCGTCGTTTGGAGGAGAACAAAAGGGGCCCTCATTGTCCCATAGAGAACCTCAGCCCTTGTCCCTTTACCTTGCACCAGGACGTTGACCAAGCTGTTGGCGATGCCAAACTGGTTGGATACCACACAGCGGTAGGCCCCGTGGTTTTCCGGACGGGCTTTGGAGATGGTGATCACCGAGCCGTTAGGGCTGATCCTCACATTATCTGCGGAGGGGACGAAAGGAATTACCGGGGGGGAGGGGGCGTTCTCCAAAATGAGCGCTCCCCCCCAAACCACCTGGCCCAGTTGCTCAATTAGCAGCCCCCAAAGCTCACCTAAGAGCTGGTTGTTGGGCAGCTTCCAGGTGATCTTGAGAGGTGGGGTGCCTTTGTGGATGTGGCACCTGAAGGAGGCGTCTTCCCCTCCACGCACCACCACGCTGTGGGGCTCGATGGAGATGATGGGGCTCTGCAGACCTGCCGGGAGAAAGTGACAGTGTCGCCCCCGGAGTCTGAGCACCCTCCGCCCGTCCGCTCTCGCCCCCCCGCCGGGATGCCAAAACGTACGGGAAGTAGGACTGGTGTTGGCCACGACGGAGACCACGAAAGACGCCTCTTGCGGGACGCTGCCTCCACTCACACGACAGACGTATTCGCCAGAGTCAGCGGGAGTGAGTCGGACCAGTCGCAGGTGGGCGTTGGAGACCTGGGAGGGAGGTGGAAGAAGAAAAGCACTGCACATTCCTGATTTTCCCACCTGCCTGAGTCCCCTCTCCTGTCAAGGAGACTGCTGTCAACTCATAAAACATTCCTGTGCCTGTTTTAATAGTTGTCATTAAAAAAAAAGGGGTGGGGAGAAGAAGGAAATCTGGAAGAGCAATGCAGCAGTTTGAAAGCGGAAGTACATTCCAACTCTTTATCTTTAAAAGAGTGTAGCTAAAATACCAGAGCTTTTGCCCAGGAATATATTTAATTGGAGAACGTTAAATGATGAACATGCTCAATTGGAGAATCTGGTTGATGAGACTCCCAGGGATGAGAGGAGAAACAGGGTCACAGGGGACTGGAAATGACGTAGGCCAGAGTTGGCTTCCTACAGGGCAGTTGCGAGTATGTGGCCTCTAATGAAGGTTTTTGAAGCTTGGCTCAAGAATCATGATTTCATTAGGGCGATTGCTGGAATCCTGACAACTTGCCTTCTTTCCCCTGCCCATGATGGACAAACTCGCCCCCTACCTGGTGACCTGCAGGCAGCTGTCCTTCTCGTCGATACCAGGTGAACGTGGCCTGAGGCTGGCCCGGAGCAACGCATGACAGATCCAGGGTCTCTCCTTCGACGGCGGAGGAGGAGGAAGTCTCGATCCTCAGCACTGGAGCAGCTCCCGCGGCTGCATGAAAGGAGGAGAGAAGAATGAGCTGGGCCTTCTCCTGCAGCAGATCTGAGTTGCCAAGAGGCAGAGACGGGAGCAGAGGAGCCTTACGGTGGGAGGGGCCTTCACTGTCCTGGATGGTAACCTCCAACACCGCCTCCTGGACAGCGTTGGGGCTGATGACGCGGCAGCCGTACACCCCAGAATGGGCGGAAGAGACCTGCGGGATGCGGAGGCGAGTGCCCGAAACCTGCCAAGGAGAGGTAAGTGAGCCACTGACCACAGTGGTGCCCCTGTCAGCCCTTAGCTCTCCTGCTGGGCCTTCCTTCCCCAGAGAGGAGCTGTTGTGGTTAGCCGGCAGCAGGTACAGATGGCTGAGGAGAGCGATGATTCTGATGAGGGGCCAGGACCATCAGGGAGTGGACTGCTGCCTTCAGAGGTTGTGGGGTCTGGCAGCAGTGACGAGGAGGTTCCCGAGGAGCCTGGGCCAAGTGCACGTGCACAAAGGATTACTCAGAGGAAAGAACAATTACAGCAGCACAGGCGACTCGGGAGTAAGGCTGCAAGGTAATGGCCCCTCCCTCCCTCAAGATAAAAAGCCAGGTTTGGAAAAGCATTCTTTGCAGACAGAAAAGAAGCTCTCATGCCCAATTGGTAGATATCTTAGTTCGTGACTCTTGTAAATTAGTTCTTATCAGTGCCTTTTTGGCAGCCTTGACAAACAACTTGGCAAACAACTATTTCTTGTCGGAGATAATTGTTGGAAAGCAGCCTTTTATCTGTAGAGGAATAGCATTCATGATTAAACCTTGAAAGGTGGGGGCTGCTGCCTTTGTCTGTGTTTGCTCTCTGGGAACCCAGTTGGGTCAGAACAGGAGCTGGGTAGAGTGAAATGATCGAGCTTCTCTCCCCCCCTCTACCTGGTGGTTGGGTGGGAGGGGTCCCCCTCTCTTGAACCAGCTGACTTTGGGGTGCGTCTGGCCAGCCACCAGGCAGTTCAGCTCCATGGTCTGCCCCTCAGCGAGGGACGAGGAGGAGGATTCAATCTGTATCGGTGAGATCACTCCAGAAGCTGCAAAGAATGAGGAAGGGTTGGATTGCATCCATGGCTGCCCGGCTCCCCAATTTTCCTTCCTCCCCTTTCCTCTCTGGCCACAAGCTTCCCGGGCACCTACTGGGTAGACCGCCTGAACTGCTGGCAATGGACACGATGGTGGACGTCTCCAGTCGGCTGGTGCCATCGTTCACGTAACAGACGTACTCGCCCGAATCGGCCGCCGAAACTTGCGAGATCCGGAGGCGGGTTCCGAAAATCTGTTAACCGGGATGGGAGGGGCAAACAACCAAGAACTGATTTCTTTTACCAACTGAAGCCATTTTCCACCCCCCCATGCTCCTCAGATTTCCCAAAGCTTTGGTGTCAAGATCCAGCGCGAGAATCCACACAAAACTCCCGGTTCGTTCTCTTTCCGAAAATCGTACTATTTTGTTGGATATGCTACATGTTAATGTCGAAGTAAAACTTAACTCTGAGGTTCCCAAACACCAGTTCATAGAATTAAACCATAATTTTCCCAGCCAAATCCCTCAATCTCTCACATTGTCCTCACACTTAGTTATGGGAAACCGTCTGCTTCACACCTGTTATGTTTACAACAGTGGTAGGACTCATCTCCCCTGCCTACTGAGATGAGGCGGACCAGTTGCTTTCGTGATGTGGAGACAATAACTTGGTCCTCAACACCAATAAGACCAAGGAGCTGATAGTGGACTATAGAAGGAACAGATCAGACCTCCAGCCCTTGCTTATCAATGGAGACTGAGTGGAGCAAGTGGCCAGTTTTCTGGGTGTTACCCTAAAAGAGGACCTGACTTGGGCTGCCCACATTGCAGCATTGGTCGAAAGGCCCAGCAGAAATTATACTACCTGAGACTTCTCAGGGAACAACAACTGAATGGAAAACTGCTGGTGACCTTCTACCGCTGCACCATAGAGAGTATCTTAACTTAATGCACCTCTGTATGGTTTGCCAATTGCACAGAGGCAGATAGGAAAGCGCTCCAGAGAGTTAAAGTCATTGCCCAGAGGATTATGGGTTGCCCTCTCCCCTCTTTGGAAGAGCTTTAGAGCTCCTGCTGCCTGAAGAAAGTTCAAAACATCCTTAAAGATCCATCTCACCCTGGGAACCCTTTTTTTTTTAACTATTACCATCTGGCACACGGTACAGGATAATAATAAAAACAAGGGCAAATCGGCTGAAAAACAGCTTCTATCTCAGGACAATAGCTCTGTTGAATCCTGCTGTATAGTGCAGTGTTGGTGCGGTGTCGGGGGTTTTCGGTTCAATGTGTGGAGGGTGAAGGATGTGTGTTTGTGTTTATTTTCATGGTCATGGTCATGATGTATCCTGAAGATGGTGTTTGATTTCGTTGTATGAAGTGCAATGACAATAAAGTAAAGTGAGTAACTTATGATATTCTTGTTTAAAGATGAGTGAAATGGATAATGATATGAGCTAATATTATATAAGATTAATGGAAATGAAAGTATGACTATGTATAAGTGTTATAACTGGAAACATGTTGCTCACGTGAAAAATGTATAAAATTTTAAAAATAAAAAAACTTTTGGTAAAAAGAAGGGTTTCAGGTGCTCACAGTCTTCAGCGGAATTGTAAAAGGTTTCATTTCTCCATCTGACCCATTCTAAAGCAATACCTCTACCCTTATTCTAATGGCAAGTTGGAATAAAAGAGGCACGTAGCTGCCGAAGTTTCATCCTTGATGCTCGGTTTTCCATTTCCTAAGCCCCCAAATTTTATGCCAAGGTGTTTCAGGAGATCCCTCATTACATGACCGACAAAAATGCATAACACCACATTCATCCCCAACCCCGCTTCCTTTCCATCAGCCTCCCTTTGCAGACTCTGGGTGGCCCAAAGCCCACCGTTGCTCAAATGCTGCGGGAATCTCTGCCACGTCCCCTTACCTGACTGTGGACCGGGAGGGCACCCTCACGCTTGTACCACATGACCCTGGCTTGGGACTGGCCAGCTACCAGGCAGTTGAGGTCCAAGGTCTGCCCCTCGGAGATGACTGCGGAGGAGCTATCGATCCTGATCGGGGCCGTAACGTCCACAGCTGGAAGAGCCAGGAGCAAGGAGAAAAGAGGGATCCTGTCAAGATTCGAAGCGCACTCATGCTGCTTTCGCTTTTACTGCTTCTCAGCTTGCCAACGAATTATGGCGGGTGGGAAGGGGGAATTAGAATGTGGATTGTAACCATCGAGCATTCAGCCCGTGAGAACCAAGGTCACTTCAGCAGGTGGTTGCCAGACTTTCCAGAGATTTTCTCATAACAATATTGTGACACTTAATTGGACAATGCGACCTGCGCTAATTGGAGGGAGGGAGGAATCTATAATTATATTGAATTGCACGGGAATTAGCCTTCTGTACTTTCCTTCTGTGCTGTAATGATGTACTCAATAAAGTTTTGCATTAAGAGATTGGATCGTCTCAATGGGACTTGTTGGGTTGGGTCCTTGACAGATCCATTTCAATGAGAGAGACTCACATGGAGCAGACAATCACACCCTCCAGCCCAATGCCCGTAGTAGGGAGGGGCACTTACAGTAAGAGCCTGTTTCACCTTGGATGGTCACCACCACCGAGGCCTCATGAATGACCGAGCCATGGCTCACGCGGCAGACGTATTCCCCAGAGTCTGCTGGTGAAGCTTGTGGGATGCGTAGGAGGAAGCCAGAGGCCTGGGGAAGAAGCAAGCCGAGGGTGAATGGGGATGGGACACACCTCCCGGGCGCCGGCCTCTTCCCCACAGCACCTGCAGGCATTACTGGGAGAAAAAGCCCCTCTTGGTGAGCCCCGGGTGGGCAGTGCCATACCTGGTGGCTGGCAGGAAGGGCCCCTCCTCGCTTATACCAGGTGACTTTCGCCTGTGGCACAGAGGCAGCCATGATGCATTTCAGGTCTAAGGTGTGGCCCTCAGAGAGCGAGGTGGAAGAGTACTCGATCCGTACAGGGGGGATCACTCCAGCGGCTGCCATGGTTACAAGAGAAGAAAGGTCAGGACTGTTGCAACCCCCCCACCCCACACCCAGCCAGGGAGAAGCCAAGCCTTGGAGAAGCCTCTCAGTTGCTGCCTTCTCTCCTCCCAGCTGACCCACGTAACCCTTGGGAATCAGAGAAGCAGATCCTTTAAACCAAGGGTCCTTCAAACTTGGCAAGTTTAAGACTTGTGGACTTCCACTCCCAGAATTCCTGAGCTACCATGACTGGAGGAGGAATTCTGGGAGTTGAAGTCCACAAGTCTTAAATTGGCCAAGTTTGGAAACCTCTGATTTAACCCCTTAAAGCAAGCATCTTCGAACTTGGCAAGTTTAAGATTTATGGACTTCCACTCCCAGAATTCCTGAGCTAGCATGACTGGAGGAGGAATTCTGGGAGTGGAAGTCCATAAACTTGCCAAGTTTGAAGCACTCTGATTTAAATGTTCCTGGGTTTAGGATTCCTTCCAGGACGCCGTACAGCTAGTCCTCAACTTAACAACCACAACTGAGCCCGAAAGGTATGTTGCTATGAGTGAGAACACTTGCGTGGAGTGAGCTTCGCCCCACTTCACGACTTTTCTCGCCATGTCTGTTGAGTCAATCACGGCACTTGTTAAATGACTAACACCGTTGCTAAGGGAATCCCGCTTCTCCCGTTGGTTTTGCTTGCCAGAAGGTCGCAAAAAGAGGATCACTTAACACCCCTGGGGACACTGCGACTGTCATAAATATGAACCAACTGCCAAGCATCCGAATGCAAATCCCAGGGACACTGCAACGGTTGTTAAGTGTGAAAAATGGTCATAAAGTCCCTTTGTTCAGTGCCGTTGTTAACTTTGAATGAATTGTTGTAAGCCGAGGGCTGCCTGCATTCCCTCCCTTCGCTTTTTTCCCGCTGCCAACCTCTGCACCAGGCCTCCATGGTTCAACCTCCCCGGTTCCCTTCCCTTGCGAGCGACTTCAAGAGAAGGGAGTCCTTACGGAAAGCGGGATTGCCCTCCTGTTGCTGGACAGTCACCAAGATGGAGACTTCGTGGCTGGCGCCATCGGAGCTGACCCGGCAAACGTACTCTCCGGAGTCGGCCGGAGAGACCTTGACCAGCCGCAGGCGAGTTCCCAAAGCCTAAAAGAGGATGGCATCCTTATCAGCGTGCCTTTAAGTCAACCTCGCTCTGCTAACAGTGAAATATGGATTTATAGATTTTACGCTGGAGGGAAAAAAACCCACGATAGTTCTAAATCCCTTTTAAAAAAAATAATGAAAATAACGCCCTTGTTTTGTATTTGGAGCAACGAGACGTTTGTGAATCCTCGGTTGAAAACAATGATTATTTGAACAGCAGCCTTTGCAGAGTTGCCTGCCGTATGTGCCAAGCAGAGATTATACTACCTGAGACTTTCTCAAGAAACAACAACTGAGTGAAAAACTGCTGGTGACCTTTTACCGCTGCACCATAGAGAGTTTCTTAACTTACTGCACCTCTGTATGGTTTGCCAATTGCACAGAGGCAGATAGGACAGCGCTCCAGAGGGTTTAATATCATTGCCCAGAGGATCCTGGGTTGCCCTCTCCCCTCTTTGGAAGAGCTTTAGAGCTCCCGCTGCCTTAAGAAAGTTCAAAACATTCTTAAAGATCCATCTCATCCTGGGCACCCTTTTTAAAAAAAAACTATTACCATCTGGCAGACAGTACAGGACAATAAAAACAAGGACAAACAGGGTGAAAACAGCTTCTATCTTGAATTTTACTGTGTAGTGCAATATTAATGCAATATCTGGGATTTTCAGTTCAGTTACTGTATATAGAATGTAATGGATGTGTGTTTTATTTTTATACTTATAACGTACACTGAAGATGGCTTTTAATTTTGTTGTCAGAGGTGCAATGACAATAAATTAAACTAAAACAACTAAAGCTAAAGTTAAACTAAAGCTAAAGTAAAGCTAAACTAAAGCTAAACTAAAGCTAAAGTAAAGCTAAACTAAAGCTAAAGTAAAACTAAACTAAAGGTAAAGTAAAGCTAAACTAAAGCTAAACTAAAGCTAAAGTAAAACTAAACTAAAGCTAAAGTAAAGCTAAAGTAAAACTAAACTAAAGCTAAACTAAACCTAAACTAAAACTAAACTAAAGCTAAAGTAAAGCTAAAGTAAAGCTAAACTAAAGCTAAAGTAAAACTAAACCTAAACTAAAACTAAACTAAAACTAAAGCTAAACTAAAGCTAAAGTAAAACTAAACTAAAGCTAAAGTAAAACTAAACTAAAGCTAAAGTAAAGCTAAAGTAAAGCTAAACTAAAGCTAAAGTAAAACTAAACTAAAGCTAAAGTAAAGCTAAACTAAAGCTAAACTAAAGCTAAAGTAAAACTAAACTAAAGCTAAAGTAAAGCTAAAGTAAAGCTAAAGTAAAGCTAAAGTAAAGCTAAACTAAAACTAAACTAAAGCTAAACTAAACCTAAACTAAAACTAAACTAAAACTAAACTAAAACTAAACTAAAGCTAAAGTAAAACTAAAGTAAAACTAAACTAAAACTAAAGTAAAGCTAAAGTAAAACTAAACTAAAGCTAAACTAAAACTAAACTAAAACTAAAGTAAAACTAAACTAAAACTAAAGTAAAGCTAAAGTAAAACTAAACTAAAGCTAAACTAAAACTAAACTAAAACTAAACTAAAACTAAAGTAAAACTAAAGTAAAACTAAACTAAAGCTAAAGTAAAACTAAACCTAAACTAAAACTAAACTAAAACTAAAGTAAAACTAAAGTAAAGCTAAAGTAAAACTAAACTGAAGCTAAACTAAAACTAAAGTAAAACTAAACTAAAACTAAAGTAAAGCTAAAGTAAAACTAAACTAAACCTAAACTAAAACTAAAGTAAAACTAAACTAAAGCTAAAGTAAAGCTAAAGTAAAGCTAAAGTAAAGCTAAAGTAAAACTAAACTAAAGCTAAAGTAAAGCTAAACTAAAGCTAAAGTAAAACTAAACTAAAACTAAAGTAAAGCTAAAGTAAAACTAAACTAAAGCTAAACTAAACCTAAACTAAAACTAAACTAAAACTAAAGTAAAACTAAAGTAAAACTAAACTAAAGCTAAACTAAAACTAAAGTAAAACTAAACTAAAGCTAAAGTAAAGCTAAAGTAAAGCTAAACTAAAGCTAAAGTAAAACTAAACTAAAGCTAAAGTAAAGCTAAAGTAAAGCTAAACTAAAGCTAAAGTAAAACTAAACTAAAGCTAAAGTAAAGCTAAAGTAAAACTAAACTAAAGCTAAACTAAACCTAAACTAAAACTAAACTAAAGCTAAAGTAAAACTAAACTAAAGCTAAAGTAAAGCTAAAGTAAAACTAAACTAAAGCTAAACTAAAGCTAAAGTAAAACTAAACTAAAGCTAAAGTAAAACTAAACTAAAGCTAAACTAAAACTAAACTAAAGCTAAAGTAAAGCTAAAGTAAAACTAAACTAAAGCTAAAGTAAAGCTAAAGTAAAGCTAAAGTAAAACTAAACTAAAGCTAAAGTAAAACTAAACTAAAGCTAAAGTAAAGCTAAAGTAAAGCTAAACTAAAGCTAAACTAAAGCTAAAGTAAAACTAAACTAAAGCTAAACTAAAGCTAAAGTAAAGCTAAACTAAAGCTAAAGTAAAACTAAACTAAAGCTAAAGTAAAGCTAAAGTAAAACTAAACTAAAGCTAAAGTAAAGCTAAAGTAAAGCTAAAGTAAAACTAAACTAAAGCTAAAGTAAAGCTAAAGTAAAGCTAAAGTAGAGCTAAAGTAAAGCTAAAGTAAAACTAAAACTAAACTAAAACTAAACTAAAACTAAACTAAAACTAAACTAAAACTAAACTAAAACTAAACTAAAACTAAATTAAAACTAAACTAAAACTAAACTAAAACTAAACTAAAACTAAACTAAAACTAAACTAAAACTAAACTAAAACTAAACTAAACGTGTTTCTCAGAGGTAGATAGAGTGTATCCAGACTAAGGCCAGGCCTGGGCAGCCAGACTTAAAGCCACCCGATGCCGTTTCCTCAACAGCAGCTCTAGGCTCCAAAGTCTGAAGAGCATTTTCCAGCTAATCAAAGTGCTTTGAAACTGGCATTGTGCCCAAGAGTCAATTTGGGGCACTCTGCGGGCAAGGAGGTGCCTCCGAGATGGTAGCTTTTAGCCCCCAAACTGCCCAAGTGGCTCCAAAGTTGTTATCCGCTTGCACTTGTTAAGGTTGTGCCATGCCTGTACCTGGTGATGGGCTGGCAGGGCTTCACCCCTTCTGTACCAGGTAACCACGGCCTGCTCCAGATGGGCAACCGCACAGTCCAGCTCCAGAGTTTGCCCTTCAGCTATGGCGGATGAGGAGGCCTCGATGCTCACCGGGGGAGCCACGCCAAAGGCTGGGGAGAGCAGAAGGGTGGGTGAGGAGACCGCTAGCTCCCAACAAACCCAGCCCTCCTTGCAGGCAGCCCCACACCTACTGGAGGAAGAGCGGGTGAGGGAGATGATGACGGAAGCCTCTCGGGTGAGGGGACCTAGGCTGACGCGGCAGACGTATTCCCCCTGATCAGCTGGGGAGAGCCGGGCGAGGTGCAGGTGGGAACCGGACACCTGTGGGTTGAGGAAGGAGACAGTCGGCACACCGATGAAAGGTATGCTGTAAATCAGGGGGCACCAACCTCCAATCCGTGGACCGGCCACACGGCTACGGCATGCCAGAAACCGGTCCAGGCAAACAAGCGAAGACCCATCTGCGGGATGCAGGCAGCACACGAAACCATGCGCTCTCCGGTCCATGGAAAAGCTTCTCTCCACGGAACCGGTCCCTGGTGTCCGAAAGGTTGGGGGCTGCTGCTGAAAAGACCCCTCCCAGAGAGAAGTGGCCTCTGGACAGCACTGCCCCTTCCCCCAGCCTTGAGGGGCTCCCCTACCTGGTGGCCGGCTGGCAAGGATCCACCTCGTTTGTACCACGTGATGGTGGCGCTGGTTTGGCCGGCCACGACGCAGTTCAAGTCCAAGGCTTGTCCTGGGACAAGGGAGAGCGACGAAGGCTCGATCCAGAGCGGGCGCGTAACTCCCGAGGCTGTGTGGACAGGAGGAAGGAGCCGACCATCAGCTAAAAGACCTCTCCCCTCCTGCCAGCCCTCCCCTATAGGCTTCCATGGGCCTGGTTCGAAGGGGAGAGCTGAACTCCCCTTGGAAATGACCCGGGTTCAAGGGTGGTCTTCAACAGGTTCTGACCAGTTCTGGAGAACCGGTAGCAGAAATTTTGAGTAATTCAGAGAAGCGGCCAATACCACCTCTGACTGATCCCGTCCCCATCCCTTCTCTGCCTCCTGAGTCCCAGCTGATCAGCTGGGTCTTCTTTGGTTGCCCTGCACAGGAGAACGGAGCTGGAAAGCAGGTTAATGGGGTGGGGAGAGGATGGGGATTTTGCAGTAACCTTCCCCTGCCACGCCCACCAAGCCACGCCATGTGTCAACTCGTAAAACATTTTGTATACACGTTTTATAATTGTCAACAGAAAGGAAGGGATGGCAGTTTCGAAGAGCAGGCAGCAGTGTGGAATCGAAAGTACATTCCATTCATATTTTCTTCAAAGACTGATTAGATGACTGAAGCTTCTGCCGTGCAAAAATCTAATTGGAGAGCATAATTGATGACTCTTGGCTATGGACGTGTTTCATTGGAGGATACACCCAGAGGGGTGTGGGGATCAAGGGTGGCAGTGAATTATGTGTCTCAGAGTCGCCTATGCCCAGGCAAATGCCGGCAGATTAACTTCTAATAAAAGAAAAGTTTTGGGAGTGTGGCTTGACGCTCATGATTTAATTGGAGTAACTGCCAGAATCCTGATGCCACACCCACCAAGCCACACCCAAAGAACCTGTAGTAAAAAAAAATTGAGTCCCACCACTGCCTGGTTCTCCTTGGGCTTGGCCTGCCTTCTTTGGCCCTTCCATCCTGGACCTATGAAACACACAGGTTCCAGATCCTAAGCTGGGATCTGAGCTCCTGACTCACTTTTGGAGCTGCTGTGCACGGTGATCACTATGGAGGCCTCTTGAACGACGCCGCTGTCACCATCCGTCACCCGACAAACGTATTCTCCCGAGTCGGCTACTGTGGCTTTGAAAATCCTCAAATGGAGGCCGGAAATCTGAAGACAGAAGGCAGTCGAGAGAGGCAGTGAGGATCCCAAAAAGGGAGGAAGAGGCACACGCTCTAGCCAAGTGTCTCCCGCCGTGTCCATCATGCCCATGCCTGTCAACTCATAAAACATTCCTATGCCTGTTTTGGTAGTTGCCATTAAAAAAAAAAAAAGGGGGGGGGAGGAAGGAAATCTAGAAGAGCAGGGCAGCAGTTTGAAAACAAAAGTACGTTCCAACTCTTATCTTTAAAAGATTGTAACTAAACTACCAGAGCTTTTGCCTGCAAATATGTTTAATTGGAGAAGGTGAATGGTGACACCCAGCCCGTGAAGGTGCTCAATTGGAGAATCTGGTTTATGAGACAGCCAAGGGGGAGGAGGGGAAAAGAGGGTCACAGGGGACTGGAAATGACGTAGGCCAGAGTTGGCTGCATAAAGGGCAGTGCCAGTATGTCGCCTCTAATAAATCCTTTGAAGGTTTTTTGAAGTTTGGCTCGAGAATCATGATTTAATTAGGGCGATTGCTGGAATCCTGACAGTACCTTGCGATTAGCTGGAAGGGCCCCTTCCCGCTTGTACCAAGTGACTCTGGGCTGCGAGAGGCCAGTGACCTGGCAGGCAAGGTCCAAGGACTGACCCTCGGTGATGGAAGAGGAGGCAGAGTCGATCCGGACTGGCCCTGAGGAAGTCAGAAGACAGGTCAGCTTCTCTCTCTCTCTCTCTCTCTCTTTTTTTGCAATAATTTTTTTATTTTTTGTTACAACAAAAATATCATTGTGTGAACAGTATGGTTCCCTAGTGTCTTACATTTTGATACAAACATGACAATATTTCTCTTGTTTAATATAGTTGACAATCTTTTAAAATTTGATATTAATACATATGTTTGGTTAAATTATCAATCTTGATTATTCAATATTGCAATATGTTATTTTTGTGTCAATCTCTAGATTCTTAATCTCACTGCTCCTATTTCTAATTATATATTAATAATTATATTTGCAGTGTTTACCAGATTATATAGTTCTAATAACAATTCACAAATTTGTATTAAATTATAATTTTCCATTCTTTATCCCCTTTTTAATTTCTAAATATACCACTATTATATGTATTTTTCAACCACCTTTCTAGTCATATTTTGATACAAATACAACAGTATTCATCATATTTGCGTTTAACAGGTTAGGCAATTCTAATAATACAGTTGCTTTCATTAAATTATGGGTCAGTTTCTCTGGCCCACGAATTCCAGGGCTCCGTTCCCAAGCAAAGACGGCCAGGAAGGCAGGCAAAAAGAATGGCCCGAACATTGCCTTTGTATGCCCCAGTTGGTGACTCCTGGCTCTTCTCACGCCCAGGTTTGGTCTGTGGCCTTACCTTGGGAGGAAGTGTGGCTCTTCTGGATGGTCACCTTGATGGAGGCTTCCTTCGGGCCGGCTCCGTTGCTGACTCGGCAGACATATTCCCCGGAGTCAGCAGCCGAGACCTCCAAGATTCGCAGGAGGGACCTGTAGATCTAGGGAGGAAACACAGCAGAAAGATCCTACCTGTTCCACTACCGGTTCGGTGATCACGTACATGCCTAACGCGCGCGCAGCTTTCTCCACCCCAGCTGAGGCCTGCAGTGCCAATTGGCTGAAAGGATAAAGAAGAGAAAAGCGCAGGAGTAGGCGGAAGAACCGATCCCGCGCTTTTCTCTTCTTTCTCCTCTTAGCTGATTGTCCCAGGATTTTTTTCCTCTTCTCAGCTGATCATCGGAGCCTCTTTTTTTTTTTTTACTACCGATTCGGTCGAACCAGTCCAAACCGGCAGCATAACACCACTGAGGAAGCAACGTTGCTATCTGCCACGACACCTGCAGGCCACAGAAGCCTCTCCCCCTTTCCTTTAAGTGTTTAGTACAGGTAGTCTTCGACTTAACAACCACAACAGAGCCCAAAATTATTGTTGCTAAGCGAAACATTTCTTAAGTGAGTTTTGGCCCCATTTTACGACTTTTCTTGCCACCGTTCTCAAGTGACTCGCTGCCGTTATGAACTCAGTCACCTGGTTGTTAAAGTGAAGCTGGCTTCCCTATTGACCCTGCTTGTCAGAAGGGTCACAAAAGGGGATCATGTGACCCCCACCCCCGGGACATTGTAATCGTCATAAATATGAACCAGTTGTCCAACATCCAAGTGTAAATCACACGTCCGTGGGGATACTGCTGCAACGGTCATGTGTAAAAAAAGTCTTATCACTTTTTTCAGTGTCGCTATAACTTTGAACAGTCACTAAATGAACTGTTATAAGTTGAGGACTATCTGTATATGTCCCGCCACCCCCTCCCCCTCCGGTCACAGTTTTATTTATTTACTGGGATCCTGGCTTATAACTGAGAGGGATTCTTCATCCTGTTACTATGACAGCTCTTTTTTCTGAAAACCATCTTGAGAAAATTTAATCTTATACATTCCTTGAAAAAAAAAAAAAGAAATCTTTAGAGCCAGACAGGGGTGGGCTTCAAATTTTTTAGCAAGGGGCTCTCTGCCCTAATGGCTGGCTGGGCGGGTGTGGCTGGGTGGGTGTGGCCAACTCGACATCGCTTCTTTGCCCTAATTATCTAAAAAAAGATAATATACCAAAAAGTTGTTTATTATTTCGTGCATTTAATACTTAAATAAAAGACTGGGTGAAACCAGGCTTAATAGCAGTGACTGTGAGAGGGATCTTGGAATTTTAGTGGAGTTTCTGGTGAGTTACGTGATTCTTATTATTTGGGAATTAATCCCCTTGGAGGCTAGTAGCTATGTTATCTGATTTTCTCAATGGCTCTTCCTTGCAAGCGCTGAGTGGATTGTTTATCTAGCTTGCCATACTTTTACGAGGTGTGAAATGCTCTTGGCTGAACGCCCAGAAGTTCAATTAAGCCCATTAAAAGCTTTCCCTTACCACTTGTCCTTCTGAGGTTAATGGGGGCTCTCCAAGCCCTGCAGAGTCTTAGCTAGGGGCTCTCCTGAGCTCCTGAGAGCCCCCAGCAGCCCACCCCTGGGACCAGATGAGACCAACCACTCTGAATGAAATGTAGTTTTCTCATAATCAAGAGGGAATTCTTGTTGTTTCTGTCAAGCCAGGGAGGCTCTTTTCCAATCTCCCCCCTTTCGTGGCCCACAATGAAACCTGGAGACCCCCACAGAGAAGGGGGATGTGCCCCCCCACTCCCCTCAGGTCCTGGGAGACTCCGAACCTGGTGGTTGGCTGGCAGGGCCCCTCCTCGCCGGTACCACGTGACGGATGCTGTAGGGTGGCCGGCCACCACGCAATTCAGATCCAAGGACTGGCCTTCGGTGACTGAAGAAGATGAAGGTTCGATCTTGACGATCGCTGAGACGCCGGATGTTGAAAAACAAAAAGGGAGAAGAGAAAGGAGGTAAGGACATGAGTTGCACCGGGACGAGGTGACTTTGAGTCCAAGTTTGAATATGCTACCCTTGAGCTGACCACAATCGGCTCGGTGTTTTGTTCAAACCAGCCAGAGGTGCACGCAGAGGTAGTATTCATCAGGTTCTGACCAGTTCTGGAGAACCAAAGCGGAAATTTTGAGTAGCTCGGAGAACTGGCAAATGCCACCTCTGACTGGCCCCGCCAGTCTTCTCTGCCTCCCATTGAGTCCCAGCTGATCGGCTGGGTCTCCTTTGGTTGCCCTGCCCAGGAGAACGGAGCTGGAAAGCAGGTTAGTGGAGTGGGGAGGGAATGGAGATTTTGCAGTATATCCTTTCCTTGCCACGCCCACCAAGTCACACCCACAGAACCAGTAGTAAAAAAATTTTGAATATCATCACTGGCTTGGCATTTTGAACGAACTTTTGCATTCTGCATGCACTGGGCACTTCAGCTGAAAATGAATTCAAGTCCTCCCCCGCAGAAGAAAGGGGGTCTCGCCTTACCCCGAATGACCGCCACTTCAATGCGGGCTCTGCCGACTCCCACCGGGCTGCTGCCCACACACAGGTACACCCCTCCGTCGGCAGCCGTGATGGAGGGAATCACCAGGGTGGAGATGTCGGTTTTCTCGGAGTGGGACTGCAAGGCACGAAGGGAAACCGTTGGTGACCCTCAAGGGGCGGCTGGCTTCCCACCCTCCTGGGGGAAGGGAGTGCCAAGGAGCCCCTAAGGGGCCCAGAACTGGGCAGATGCTGCTCACAACATCCCCGAGTCCCGGCACAAGCAAGAAAAGAGCCGGAAACAGCAAGCGAGGGGGGACGCAGAAATCGGGATACAACCAGCACAATCTGGGAGGGTGGGAGAACCAGAGACCGAAAACAAGAGGAGGAAGACGAAGTCGACCAGCAATACGAGGGGCTCATGCAGAGGGATACCTGCTGAAGCTCCCATATTCGCTGCCGGACGGCTTCCCAGCTGCCACTTTGGAAATGGAAGAACCCAAAGACAGGAAGCGCCTGGCCCAGGAGGAGGGCAAGAGAGAGAAGGAGAGAGAGAGAGAGAGAGGGAGGGAGAGAGGGAGGGAGGGGACAGAGGCCGCCAGAAAGATCAGAAGCACCGAAGGAGGCGTCGCAGGCTGGGTCTGCTCCTAGCCCACATCTCCCCTCAGGCAACCTCACCTGGACCCAAAGGGTCTGGGAGGGGCCTACCTCCCTGAGAGACCAGGCCTTACCTGTGGAGGCAAGCTGCCGCCCTCTTTCTCCCAGGTGATGGTGGCCGCTGGGGAGCCTGCAGCCCGGCAGTACAGTCTGACGGTGCTGCCCTCCTGCACCTCGGTCCGTTCGGGGCTCACCTGCACTTGGGGGACGCTGGTACCTGCCCGAGAGCAAAGGGGAGATCAGCCCCCACTGCCTCTCTCAGACCGTCATGTTATTTATGGCCTAAAGCTGGTTCTCTGGCTGCCACACTTAAATTCACTGGGGAGATTTCTTGCCTTTGGCAAATTTGATTAGGTATCAGCTAACTCTCCGGGGGGGGGCGTGGCCTAGCAGGGGAGCCCTCGCCTCACAATCAGGAGGCTGTGGGTTCAATGCTAGGGAGAGGCCGATATTTCTCTCTCTGGGCACAATGAGAATATGTCTGTTGGAAAAAAAACTCCCACCCTGGCGACAGGTAAGGCATCCGGCCAGTAAACACTCAGCTCCATTCAGTTGCCCAGACTCCACCACACAAGGGATTATGAGGTTGTTAAAAGAAGATGATCAGCTGAGTCTCTTTCTGCCTGATCCTCCTAGATGCCTCCTGGGAAGGTAGACTCTGAGGTCTGGGGAAGCCCTCCATTATCCTCAATCTCACGCTCAGGAAGGCAGAACAGAAGGGTCTCTGGGGGTCACCTCTCCCTGTCATGTAGGTATCAGGCATCCGCCTTGTGGCACGCTTCGTGGCGGAGAGACACCACCTTAACTTACTTTGCACTTGCAGGAAAGCTCGGGCCATGTGCTGCCCAACGCTATTTCGCACTCGGCACAGGTACTGGGACTCGTCGACAGGCTCAACTGCAGGGAAGCGCAGGGTCCCACCCTGGATAACGGCCTTGGGGGAGATCACGCCCCCGGGTCCTCCTGGAGCAGAGAGAAAAAGCTTCCCAGTGGTCTGAAGTGAGGGGCGTTTTCTGCTTATGGGCAAGAGGCAGCTGGATGTGGCCCTCCGTTCTGCCCTGCCCCAGGCACAAAACCGACTCCTGGAACACCCATCTGAAAACAGCACCAGCCAGCAAGCTACACACAGAGATGCATCCTTTAGAACAGGGATGTCAAACTCAAGGCCTGCAGGCCGGATCGGGGTGAGTAGATCTGGCTCACGGGGCTGAGCTGGAAACAGCGAAGGACTGGTCCACGTGACCCTCCCGAGCTCCAGCAGAGCAGAGGTGGTCTTTAGCCGGTTCGGATCGGTTCTGCGGAACCGGTAGCGGAAATTTTGAGTCATTCGGAGAACCGGCAAAAGAATCGCCTCTGACAGGCCCTGCCCTCATCTCTTCTCTGCCTCCATCGAGTCCCAGCTGATTGGCTGGATTTCCTTTGGTTACCCTGCACAGGAGAACGGAGCTGGAAAGCAGGTTATGAGCCTCTGCAGTGCAGTGGTTAGAGTGCAGTACTGCAAGCTACTTCTGCAGCCAGCTGACTACAATTTGACAGTTCAAATCCCACCAGGCTCAAGGTTGACTCAGCTTTCCGTCCTTCCGAGGTGGGTAAAATGAGGACCCAGATTCTTGGGGGCAATAAACTGATTGTATAAACCACTTAGAGAGGGCTGTAAAGCACTATAAAAGCGGTATATAAGTGCTATTGCTATTAGTGGGGTGGGGAGGGAAGGAGGATTTTGCAGTATCCTTCCCCTGCCACGCCCACAAAGCCACGCCCACAAAGCCACAGAAACAATAGTAAAAAAAAATTTGAATCCACTACTGTGGCAGAGGGTTGCAGGAGGCCGTCGTAGCCGAAAACGGAGCTTGGGAGCCCATTTTTGTTGATAAAGAGCTCGGGCCCCCATAGACACCTCCGACCTGAGTGACTCGAGCTGCTCACGCCCACCCTGGTCCCCCCGAGGGTCAAACACAACCCTGATGCACCCCTCAATGAAATAAAGAGTTTGACACCCCGGCGTTAGAAGGATTCCCTATCAACAGCACAATCCTGCGTTAAATCAACCACTCTTTTTTTAAAAAAACAACAACCCACAAGACTCCCCAAATCTTATTTCCCTTGTAACCTTGTATTTTGTATGCATAGCTTGTATTTAAGTTACAGCTGAGGCAGGGGTCTCACCCAACCCACTACAGGACCTTGAGCTGTTCGGAAGTGGGCCATGCAGCTCCAGTGGCCTAGAGATGGAGTTCTTGCCTCACTATCAGGAGACTGTGAGTTGGAAACAGACTCTCCTGCTTGAGCAGGGGGGTTGGACTAGATGATCTCCAAAGGTCCCTTCCAACTCTGTTAGTCTATTCTACGGGAAGGGGGTGAGCGAGCGAGCCTGCATCCCCCCTCATGAGCAGCGGGCGAGCCCTTGCACAAATGCTCCATTTGCACGAACAGCAGGGGTGCACGGCCGCCGCTCGAGTAACCGGAGCTGCGTCGCCGTGTATGTGCTCACCGCTTGGGCGGAACCATCCCCTCTCCTTCCTCCCATGACGCTCACAAAGCTGGAAAGGGAACTCTGAGTTGAAGCACTTCAGCATATACTCCACTCAGAACCCTTATGAACGAATAACCTGCTTTGGCTATTAATTTTGCCTGTAATTTAATAACTTAAATGTTGTCTATAATTTAATAAATAACTATTGGTTGCTCTGAAAAGCCTCTTTAATATTGAGCATGTCTAACTATATAGCAGCACACACCAAACAGGAAAAGTACACATGCTAGTCATTGGACATCACCCCTTTATAGGAGTCAACGAGAAGGCTTTTCCTGAACAGAAGAAGGGGGAATCCATTTTATTTTATTTTATTTATTTTTATTTATTTTATTGTAGGCCACTGGAGGTTCCTCTCCCCCACCCCATGGTTCTGGCCAGGGGTGGGATTCAAAATTTTTAACAACCAGTTCTGTGGGGATGGCTTAGGTGGTAGGCGTGGCTTGGTGGTCATGTGACTGGATGGACGTGGCTTGGTGGTCATGTTATTGGCTGGGCGTGGCCAACTCAATATCACTCACATCGAGGCACGCCTCTCCTCGCCTGGCCTCTCATGACTGTGGGGATGCTGCAACAGTCATAAGTGTGAAAAATGGTCAGTGCCATTGTAACTTTGAATGGTCCCTCCACACAAGCAAAGTACCAGCAAAGGAGGGGAAAAAAACTCCAGAGAAGTTCTAGAGATAGGAAGTCTAGTCCTGCCAAGAATGTAATAAGGATTAACGGAGAGGCAGTTTCTGTAAGCAACACCAGAATGTTTCCTTCCTGCCTTCCTTACAGGATTAGGCCAATAATTTCTTCTAACAACCGGTTCTCCGAACTGCTTAGAAGGTTAACAACCGGTTCTAGCAAATAGGTGCAAACTGGTAGAATCCCACCCCTGGTTCTGGCTGAATTCTCTTTGCAAGTGATTTAAGTCCCAAAGGTGTTTTTTTTTTCTCCCCAAGAGGCAACTGGACTTTCTTGTTTTTCTTGGAAGATGTCAACTGATGAAGCTTCTTGGATGAGAAGTGAAACCTCTTCAAAGAAAAAGCTTTTGTATTGCTAATCAGAGCTTATAAAACTTATGCTTAGAGCATTGTTCAACTGTTTGCAATCCCCACCATAGATCTGACATCGGTACAATCGAGCGGGTTCAGAAGTATTTCAGGAGAAAAGGCTTGCACTCTTCTGTACGCAGTAGAATTCCCTACACTACTAGGCTCAAAATTCTCCATTTGAATAACTTAGAACTGCGTCGCTTGCGGTCAAATCTAGGTATTGCATACAAAATTATACGTGGTAATGTTTTACCTATAAATGACTCTTTTTTTTTGCTTTAATTGCAATAATATGCACGCAAACAACTGCTTTACTCAATGTAAATCGTTCTAAACTTGACTGTAAAAAAATAAGATTTCTGTAATGGAAGTTGTCAAAGTCTGGAATGCCCTACCTAGCCGATTCAGTTGTCTCAGCTATATACATTTTCACAGTTTCACTCACACTTGACTTCCGTGGACCTTACTTCACGCTTAAGGGGTCAGTAGAAGAGGTGTGCATAAGGGCACTAATGAGGCTATCATCCCTGGATTTTTATTCTCTTATTCTCGTTTTTGTTTTGACAAATTCCAATACATAAAATAAAATAAATAAAAAACCCAGAAGAGTCCAGTAGCCTCTTGAAAAGAGCTGAAGAAGCTTCTTGGATGAGAAGCAAAATGTCTTCAAAGGAAAAAAAAAATCCAGAAAAAGTCCAGTGGCCTTTTGAAAAAAAAAAAAAACACACATTTGAGACAACCACGACCGGGATGAGTTGAAAATTTTCACAGACAGCAAGCGATTAAAGCCATCGGCAGCCAGCAGAGGGAGTACATACACAGAGACATGCTTGCGCTCTGTGTGTGTCTGTGTGTGTCTCTGTGTGTTAAAAGTTGATCAGGTCGATCCCCGTGGCTACACAGACCTATCCTTGTTTGGCGTGCAAGGGCTCAACCCAGTAGTGGTTTTTCATGGCTGCCTTCGGGACGTTTTCTCAAGTGCCCAAAGCATCCAAGGGGTTGCGGCCCTCTGAAGTTTGCCCACCTGGTCTGAGACTTCCGTGTTGCCAAGCTGAGGTCAGCCAGACCAGCTGGCCTGAGGAGGGGAGGGGGAGGTCTTACGAGGGCTTACCGATCCATTCTATGGTGGGCTCCGGGCTTCCGGTCACGATGCAGCGAAACGTGGCTGGTTGGCCCGGCTGGACGCTCAGCTGGGAGGGTTCAATGGTGGCTGTGGGCTGGACAGCAGTGGCAGCTGCAGGGAGGAAGCAGGTTCGTCTTGGTCAGAGCTGGGGAGGGTGGAAGGTGCCCACAAGGATTCCACAGCCAGGCTGAAATCCTTGGCAAGGCCCGAGACCCCTGCTGGAAGATGTGGCCGAGCACACTGCGCGCATGCAGGCAGAGAACGCGAGGCATGCATGGGTAGAAACATGACCAGAAGAACAGGGCCTGGGGGAGGGGAAATGGAGGCAGACGGGAGAGCCACCTTGTTGGCCTGTGAGGAAGAAGGGCAACAGCATCCCAGAGAATGGAGGAGCAGGAGGAGGGAGGAGGAAGAGGCGGAAGAGAAGGAGAAAGAGTAGGAGGTAAGGAGGAGGGGGAAGGAGGGGGGGAAAGAGGAGGATGAGGAAGAGGAGGGAGAAGAGGAGAGAGGAGGAAGAAGGTGGAGGCAGAGGAAGAGGAGAAGAGAAGGAGAAGAGAAGGAGGAAGAGTAGGTGGTAAGGAGGAGGGGGAAGGAGGGGGGGAAAGAGGAGGATGAGGAAGAGGAGGGAGAAGAGGAGAGAGGAGGAAGAAGGTGGAGGCAGAGGAAGAGGAGAAGAGAAGGAGAGAAGGAGGAAGAGTAGGAGGTAAGGAGGAGGGGGAAGGAGGGGGGGAAAGAGGAGGATGAGGAAGAGGAGGGAGAAGAGAAGAGAGGAGGAAGAGGAGGTGGTAAGGAGGGGGACGAGGAAGAAGAAAAGGAGGAGGAGGAAGAAGAGGAGGAGGAGAAGGAGAAGAGAAGGAGGGGGAAGAGGAAGAAAAGAAGGAGGAGGAAGAGGAGGGAGGAAAAGGAGGAGAGGAGGGAGAAGAAGAGGACAAGAGAGGAGGAAGAAGGAGGAGGAGGAGAAGAGAAGAAGGGAGGAGGAGGGAGGCCAAACAGCACCAGCCAACAGGCAAAGTGGGGTTCCAATGGAGGGGGGGTGGACAGGCACTTGCAGGCCAAACCGACTTACAAGGTCTGTGGCCTTCCACCATTTCTACGGGACCATAGAACATCTGGGTCTTCGATGAAGCTGAAAACGGGTTGGGGGGGGGAGAGGGGGGGCGGGTGTGAAAAGGTGGCTGCGTGATGAGCTGCCTCAAGCGAGTCCAGGCGCCGCCGTCTTAAGAGAGCGGCCTCCCATCCCCAAAAGCTTCCCCCCTCCATTTCCCCTCCCACCCTCCGCTCGGTGGATGAGAGCAGAAGCGTGTCTTTGCGTGAGCCTGGGAGGAAGCCGCTAGTCCCGGGGTGGCGGCCCGGGTCAGTGTAGCGCTCAGGAGGTGCAGGCTGCTGGGCCAAGCCGGAGGGGGCACGAGAGCTGCATCCCCACCTTGCACATAGAGGGTGGCCGTCCCCTCGTCCATGTCAAACATGTTAGAGCCCGTGCAGACGTAGATGCCGGCGTCTTCCGGCTGCACGTTCCGGAGAGTCAGGATACCATTGAAGTCCATGGCACGGCTGGGCAGCTTCCCGTTGTTCTGCCGCGTCCACACCAGCGTGTAAGCGGGAGACTGCAGGAGAAGGCAGGAGGTGGGCAGGGGAGAGAAACAGGGTTCAGGAAGGGGAGGCAGCGTCTGAGGCTGGACATCCAGGGGGAGTCTCGGCATGCAAGCGCAGTGGTGCTCGCACTTCCCCTAGGGGCCGTTGTGCCGCTGCAGGTCTCACCAGACTCTCTTGGACTGACCTGCTAGACTTCTGCCTTTCCAAGGATCCCCCCACACCTCCCTCTCTCTCTCCCGCCCCCAAAAACTCACCTTGCTCCTGGCCGTGCAGAGGAAGGTGACGTCGCTGCCCGCTTTCACGTTCTGCACCTTCTGCTCTTCCACCGTCACGGAGATGGCTTTGCTGGGACCTTCTGTGCTGGCCAAAAGAAGCTGGTCAGGTTCGACCAGCCGGTCCTGACCCGGCTCTCTCTCTATCTCTCTCTCGCGCGCTCTCTCTCACCAGGGAAAGAGGGAGCCGGCCCTCGTCAGCTCTGCTGGAGGAGGAGGGGTCCCCTTACATGCCTCCCTGTGCCCGGCAGCCCAGTTTCCGAGTAGCTTCCGCCTCACCTGTGACGACTATCTCGCTGCGGCTGGAGTTGGTGAAGTGGGGGTTTCGGCAGGTGCAGACGTAAACGCCGGCTTCCGAGGGCCGGATGCTAGCGAAGTGCAACTCGACACCTGCGGGAGATTCAGGAACGACTGAATCAGAAACCGGATGGCTGCTTTGCCTACAAGCAGGGGTCCCCAACATCAGTTTGATTCCAATTTTTTTACTACAGGTTCTGTGGGCGTGGCTTGGTGGGCGTGGCAGGGAAAGGTTACTGCAAAATGCCCCTTCCCTCCCCACTCTACGCTAGCCTGCTTTCCAGCTCCGTTCTCCTGTGCAGGGCAACAAAAGGAGACCCAGCCGATCAGCTGGGACTCGGGAGGCAGAGAATAGAAGGGGGTGGGGCCAGTCAGAGATGGGATTTGCCGGTTCTCCGAAGGACTCACAATTTCCGCTACCGGTTCTCCAGAACCGGTCAGAACCGGCTGAAGACCATCTCTGGTCCCCAATTTCTGGGCCACATCCCACTAGTGGGCCTTGAACAGTTTGCAACCAGGCAGGTGAGCGTGGTAACACGCATCCCCGCTTGCGTGAGCAGCAGACAAGTAAGCGCCTGCACAGGTGCTCCATTTGTGTGAGTGGTGACCTCACATGCACCCCGTTTGTGTAAGTGCCGCGCACGCACACCACATACACAGAAGCATCCCCTCTCCCCCCCCCCCCCGGTCCGCCAAGCTGGAAAGGTTGGGAACTCTGATTGAACAGAATAGGCTGCCGTTTGCCCCTCCCCATCCACTCTGTTGAAATCTTGAGAACTAGAGCCTTTGCTTCATTTTACGGTTAAGGCACAGAGCGCCTACTCGCCCTGCAGAAGGTCGCAGCTGAACCCTGACCTCTCTAGGACGCTCTGGGGAAACTTCCCGCTTCAGACCCAAGAGCGTAGCCGAGGATGGAGCAACTCTCGGCCGAGAGAAGGAAGCAGTGGTCACCAACCGATGGGCCGCAGCCCACTGGTGGGCTATGAGAAAATTTTTGTGGGCCACAGAGAAATCTCACCCCCCCAGAGCACACCCCCCCAAAGCAAATAATCCAGGCTGTGCAGAAACACAAGGCTGCGCCACCCACATGGCCCGTGGGAACCCTCCCCGCCCACTCACTCTTTACCCAGCAAACTTGCCTGCTAAATTGCTATTTTCCCTTTTTCCGACCATCATCTGTTCTGCTGTGCTGGGAGATTTAGATTAGCTAGGAAGCTGGAAATGGTTGGATTTCTTGCTTTCTAGCTGGTCTTTAGATCTTCGGCTCTGTTTTTAAGCACAGCCGAACCTCCCTTAGGATTGAAGGTTCTATTATTCAATGCTGATTCACAACAAGCAAATTTGAGAGACTGAGCTAACTGATGGCAGATAGATAGATCACTGAATGATTCTGTGAGCAACTCAGTCTGCCTGCCTGCTTTGCCTGATTTTGGGTAAAAGTTGCTCTTTTTTTAATAAAAAAAATCAACATTTATAATATTTACATACAAGCCATGCCCAGCCACTCACATGACCACCACGCCACACCCACAAATTAGGCCACGCCCACAGAACCGGTTAGTGGTCCCTGGGATTTAAAATGATGAGTTTGGTGGTCGCTGAGGTCCAAAAGGTTGGCGACCCCTGTTGTAAAGGGTCCTTCAGAGATTGAGGGATCCTCCCTGGCCAAGATTGGTTTGACTCAAGTTTTCTGTGGTTTGCAACCAGGCCACAGATTCATTTGATTGTAAAAAACACGACACTCCCCATCTGGGCCATTGTCCCTCCCCTTCGGAGTCTCCCCTCCACCCTCCCCCAGTTGGGGGATGGCATAGACTCACCTTGCTCCCTGCGCTGGGCAGTACTTGGCACGGGGTGCCCATCTTCTCGGGACCAGTAGAAGAAATGGGGAGGCTCCCCACTGACCTGGCACCGTAGAGTCACTTCGCTGCCCTGGGACACAGCCGTCCGGGAGGGATGGACTCGGACGACCAGGCGGGGCTGGTCGGGGGGTCCTGAGAAGGAGCAGGAGGCAGAGAGAGAGACCGCGGTGAAGAGGCAACTCAGCTCCCCCACGCCCGGCTGCGGAAGACAGAGCACCACCCCCGTTACGTAGGACAACAACTCCACGTTGTTGCAAGTGCATCTTTGCTCACCCGAAGGAAGACATTTCTGCCCGTGGATGTTTGGGTTGCCCGTGTATCCAGAGGCACATCTAGAGGGAGAACCAGAGACCCATCAGGAGAGGCTCTCCGGGGCTGCTGCCCCATCCCAGCTCAGCCCTTCCAGGAAGAGACCCACTCACTGTTCGCAATACTGGCCAGCGTAACCAGGTTCGCAGGCGGTGCAGCGATAGCCGCCACCCTCCAGGCTCTCGCACGTCCGCGAGAATCTGCCAAAAAAGAAAGAGGTGCCATCCTGAGCTCTGGACGAGAGGGATTCCTGATCCTCACCCGCTCCACTCCCCCCAAGAGGGCAAGTGGCTTACTGGTTCTCAGGATCTGGCAATGGGCAAGCGCACGGCTGGCAGTCCTCAGGGGTCCCAGCGGTGGCATCTCCGTAGTAGCCAGGGGCGCACCGCTCACAAAACTCTCCAGCCGCGTGGTGCAGGCAGTGCTAGAGAGGGAAGGAAGGAAGGAAGGAAGGAAGGAAGGAAGGAAGGAAGGAAGGAAGGAAGGAAGGAAGGAAGGAAGGAAGGAAGGAAGGAGGAGAAGGAAGGAAGGAAGAAGGGAGGGAGAAGGATAGAAAGAAGGAAGGAGGGAGGGAGAAGGATGGAAGGAAGGAAGGAGGAGGAAGAGAAGGAAGGAAGGAGGGAGAAGGATAGAAGGAAGGAAAGAGGGAGGGAAGGAGAAGAATGGAAGGAAGGAAGGAAGGAAGGAAGAAGGGAGGGAGGGAGAAGGATAGAAGGAAGGAAGGAAGGAGGGAGGGAGGGAGAAGGATGGAAGGAAGGAAGGAAGGAAGGAAGGAAGGAAGGAAGGAAGGAAGGAAGGAAGGAAGAAGAGAAGGAAGGAAGGAGGGAGGGAGAAGGATAGAAGGAAGGAAGGAGGGAGAAGGAAGGAGGAGGAGAAGGAAGGAAGGAAAGAGGGAGGGAGAGGGATAGAAGGAAGGAAGGAGGGAGGGAGAAGGATGGAAGGATGGAAGGAAGGAAGGAAGGAAAGAAGGAAGGAAGGAAGGAAGGAAATGGAAAAAATGGGAGGGCGCGACAGAGGGAGAGAGAAGGAAGGAGGGAGGGAGCGACAGAGGGAGGAGGGAGAAGGAAGGAGGGAGCAGGAAGAGGAAAGAAGGAAGGGAGTGACAAAGGGAGGGAGGGAGAGAAGGAAGGAGGGAGGGGAAAGGAAGGAAGGAGAGATGGGATCAATGCAAAGGAGGAGAGAGGAAGGCAGGAGAGAGGGAGGAAAGAAGGAGGAACGGAGAAGGAAGGAAGGAAGAACAGAAGCATTGTCATTGTGGGGAAGAAAGGGGAACGGAAACCGCGGGGCGGGGGGGGGGGGGGGGAGAGACTCGAGAAGGCCAACTTGGAAGGCAAACCTACCCACAAGTTTCCACTGCTGTCTTTTTCAACAGAATAAAATGCTCATTGAAAGAAAAGCCCCGTTTGATCCAATTAATTAAGAACAGGATAAACTGGGAGGCCAATTCAAAACAGGCCGTTTCCCCACTGCCAAAGTATCCCAAACTCCCGGTTGCGTAACCTAAGTTGTTTACACACAACACCCCAGCCCCACAAACTCTTCTCCCGGCGGCCAGATTCCATGCACGGTTCAGAGCTTTGAGCAGCCCAGCTGAGGCCACTGAAAGCTGCCCGGATGCCTTTTGTCAGGGAGGAAAGACGGCCACTCTGGGCAGAGCCCCTGCTTGGCACCTGGGGGAGGGGGGGGGGGAACCAAGAAAGCCCCTCCCCAGGCACTTATTCCTGTTCCTTGCTCTTTGTGTTGTGGTTCGCCCGCAGCCTGTGCAGACGTCAGCCGAGTCGGATAGTGGGGAAGAACAAAGACCAGTCTGGGAGTCTGGGGAGGACTTGAACGAGGGTCCTGCGTCCGATACAGAGGTGGGGCCAGGACCATTTGGGAATTATGTGCTGACCCCGGAGCCTCCAGAGTCTGGCAGCAGAAAGGCAGAGGAGCAAGGGGAGCCTGTTCCCAATGCACAGAGCTGCTAGAAGGCCAGAGCAGCTAAGACAACAGGGGCGACTCGGGAGTCAGGCTGGGAGGTGATTGCCCCTCCCCTAAGGTATAAAGGACAGGCAAAGGTGACGAAACCTTTGCAGGAAGCAACGTCGTTCGCTCTGATCGGTTTGGACTCTAAAAGCTCTGTGGTGAATTTGTTCTCTGTTTGGTTTTGGAAAGACTAATTGGGACTTTAATCATTGGCAGCACTTCAAGTCAGATAAAGGTACGTTCATCGTTCGTCTCGAAGGACTTTGGCAGACGTCCCTGGGACTAATTATAACCGGTTAAGACTCATTCCGGGCTGTGAATGATGATAATTCACAGCCATTGAAGTCAAATAAAAAGGGTTTTGGGTTTTATGAGTGTTTGTTGGTGTCTCAGGAAGCCTTGGTCAGAACACTTTGCTAGTCTCTGGCGAAGGCAGCAACCCAGAAGGGCTCTCACCGAGCAAGTGCCAGTCTCAGGGTGGCAGGATTCGGAGTGCCCGTTGCATTCACACAGGGTGCAGTGGCCCAGGTACAGCCCTCCGCCGGTCCGGGTGTAGCCGGCCGCGCAGTCCTGCGGGAGAGAAGACAGGGAAGGGTAGTGGGTGGGGTCAGTGCTTATTCTCAGACCCAAAGGTCCAGCCGGGCCCCAGCTGCTCAGCTCACCTGGCAAGAAAGGCCCTGGTACGCCGGTGGGCAGCGGCATTCCTCCACTTCCAAAGCCCGGGGCAGGCTGGTGTAGTTGGGCACGGCTGTCTCCATACTGACGCCAGTGATGCCCGCTGAAAGCATGTCCGTAGAGTGGGTGGCGCGGATGAGGATCTCGTCCAGGTCGGCCAGGGCCATCAGCAGGTGCTCCCGCGTGGCGGGTTGCCCATCTGGCCGCTTCCAGAATTGCTGCGGAGAAAAAGGAAGTGGTAAGGGGCAGTCCAGAGGCCGCGGAGGGGACCGGCGGCTAGACTGCTTCCGCCACTCTACCTGGAGGCGACAAGCGCCTGCAGTGGGGCGCAGGAATGCCAGCCTGCTTCCTCCCCTCCCTCCCATGGCTCTCCCTTGCCTTACCTCCCGGAAGACCACCTCGAAACCTTTGTGTTCGTGAGGCCGCAGCTCGGACAGGTAAGCCACCAGCGTGATGTCGTTGCCCTGAAGGAAAGGAAGAGCAAGGGGGGCTTCCACAGCAGCTGGGAGGGTCCCAAGCAGGGCCCAGTTGCCCTAGCCCCCTTCCCCACTCCACTTCCTAGAGGGCAGAGAGGTCAATGGCTAGTTCCGCTTCCTTCCTCTAAGACAGAGGCAGCCAGGCGGAGCGCTGGAAAGAAGCTGCAAACTACAGCAGCAAAAATGGGAAGGAGGGGATTCCCTTTTTTGGGGGGGGGGGTGTTAAATTTTTTATTTTATTTTATTATACAAACAACCCATCTTCCATTTAAACAGTGTGAGGTCTGAGTACAACTATCTTGTGCAATTACACTTACAGTTTATACATATTCATTGCTTGGCATTAATACTCTATTCTTAAGTATAGTAATATACTTAATATAGATCTAATTCTTGAAACATGCCCCATCTTAACGTTTTTAATTCTTTTCATGTGTTTGCCATTTTTCACTAATTTTCTTTCATTTCTAATGTCCGTATTTATTCTCCAAGCCGTCGATAAAGTAATTCCCATATCGTACAATATTCAGTTTGTTCCTTCTCTTTAATTGTTAGCCTTAGCCTATTCATTTCTGCACATTCTCATATTTTCCTAACCAGCTTCTCTTCAGTCGGAATCTCTTCACGTTTCCAATTTTGTGCAAACACAGTTCTAGCGGCAGTTAACACGTGGGTTCATCAAATATGCGTTCTCTTTACTATCAGTTTACTTATAGTAAAGGGAAGGGGGATTCCTGAGGGAGGGGCTCCAGCTTCCCCCTCCCAGCCAGTCCCCCTCCCCCAAAGGACACTTTCAGGAAGGGTGCACCCCCTCCCCAACTTACGGTAATCTGCACATCCGCATCGGGCAGCGGGGTGCCTCTTCCTCCGGCAGAGTAGGAAAGGGTGTAGCGAAGGCGTCCCCCGTAGGAGCCCACCTGCAGGGGTGAGATGGAGACCCTCTATTTGGTTACTCGTTGTTCCCCCAGCCAGGAGGGGCTTCCGGTCTCATCCAGGACCGAGAGGAACCGGGGTTCAAGGCAGCGGTGGGGCTTCTGGGGATTCGGGAGAGCCCCTAGCTAAGATTCTGCGCAGTTCGGAGAACCCCCAAATCCCACTCCTGGCTGGCCCCTCCCCTCCCCACCCCTCCCCTCCCTTTCCAGGTTCCCAAGCAGCCCGTTTTGGATGCAGGTAAGTGCAGGGCCCGTGTGGAGGCTCGGAGAGGGAGAACAATGGACCTCCCAGAAATTCGGAAAGGCCGGAAACGGGCCCATTTCTGGCTTCCAGAGAGCCTCCGGAGTCCGGGAGGGCCAAAATCCTCCAGAATCTGAGGAGGGCAAAAACGCCCCGCCCCTGTGGTGCAGGAGGCTCGCTAGGCCACGCCCACTATGGCCACGCCTACCCCACAACCGGATAGAGAACTGCTTGCTAAAATTTTTGAAGTCCACTCCTTGTTCAAGGCATGGCGTTTAGGCCACCAACGGGCAGCTCAAGGCCGGGCCCCCATAACCTGCTTGGACCCAGTGGGGGATTTTATCTACCAGAGGTAGGCCACTGGCCACGGGCTTCCCTGCTTCTGCGCCTTTTCGCACAACAACCAAGCAACCAACGGAGCAGAGGCACAAATCGCAAAGCCAAGATGCGATTTCTCTCTGCTGGTTTAGCTCACGAGGCCTTCAGAGGCCCCCGTGGGAGTCATGGAAGACCACCACCCCCTCCCCTCATACGATGAATCTCCCTCGGACCCCCTGGAGAAGAAACTTCCTTTCTTCAAACTTTCCCCCGATATTTTAATTCACACAAACGCGTAAACGATTGCCGGGCACAACCCCGTTCCAGTTAAAGGCTCTGGGAAAAAAAATTCAACCTGAGAAATGTGGGGTCACATTCTCTGGTGTATCCGTGATGGAGAAGCGCCACATGCCAGAAGGCTGCCTGCAACGCAGGCAGTCCTCGACTTACGACTTACGCCCTCAAGCCCAGCGTTGCCGTTGCTAAGCGAAGGCATCTGTCACAAAGCGCTAGCTTTGCCCCCACTTCACGGCGCTTCGGTTGGGAAGGGAATCACTGGTGGCCATTCAGTTAGGAACGCGACGGTTCCCTGAGTCTGGTTTGCGCCTGTCAGAAGGTTGCCAAAAGGTGCATCCGGGGACACCGTCGTAAATCTGAGACAGCTGCCGAACAATCGGAATTTTGATCCCGTGACCCTGGGGAATGCCACAATGACCGTTAAGCATGAGGAGAGGCCGTCTAAGTCCCCCTTCTTTCAGTGACATTGGTCACTTAGGGTCCACCTGAAACGTTGTAAGTCAGGATACCGTCACCACGTCCCACCGCCGGCTGGTCTTCCAAGCGAGCAAGATGCGCGCCCGCGCGCAAATGATTCT